>CAIGRP010016712.1:0-19366 GCA_903798385.1 Fraxinus cuspidata
TTAACCCGTAACCCGACCCAACCCGACCCGACTTCTTTGCCTAAAACCCGAACCCAATTATAAAATTAGAAAAAACCGACCCAAATCGGTCGGTTTGGGTCGGTTGGGGTCGGTTCCGGCGGTTTATGCGGGTTGGTTTGGGTTTTGCCCACCCCTACACATAAGCATGTGTTTGGTACACATTAAAATTCTCATTCTCTTTTTTCTACTTATTTTCAACTATACATTTTTAATAAAATAATATTTTCCGTCATATCAATAACTTTTTTTTCAACCACACATTCTCTATCAATTTACTATTTCAGAATACATTCTTCCAAAATAATTTGGCTCAAACACACCCTAAAATTGATTTTTCCAATTTTTATGGAAATTTTTCGATATCATTACGAGATGTCAAATAAAGTCGAAACATTACATTTTTAATATTATTTCAAAATCCACATGGCCTAGTTTCCCGCATCATTAACGATGGACAAAACGGTCAATTTTAGCAAATGTTATGATATGTCAAAGTAGGTCATTTCAAACTATTACTTCGAAAATTTCAAAAACATGTTAATTTTAAAAATTTGCTGACAATTATACACTAACAAATCCACAAATTACCCGTCACCTTGAAGCTCATTTCGAGAATTATATCATAAATATATTGAATAATCCAAACGAATATAGTTTGGACATCGAAAATAATTAAACAAACATCTGAAAGAGAGACGCATAACTCATTTTTCTTTAAAAATTTTCAATTAGTTCATTAATATTTATTATTTTTGAACGACAAATATCTTGAATATAATTTATATTATTTTATTAGATATTTTTAAATGTCTATGACGTCAACAATTTTTTAGTCATTACACAAAATATAATTAATTAATATATAATATGGTTGAAGTTCGAATGATTTTTTCTCTTTTAAATCTACATTTTTATTTTATTAATTTGTTCTAATAAGAAAATATAATCTTGATTTGAGCCCTATTCAATATTAATTTATTATATTTTGTGTAATGATTTGAATGACATATAAAAATATTCTAATAAAATATTATAAACTATAATAAAAAATTTGTTATGCAAATATAATAAATATTAATGAAATAATAGAATTTTTTTTTTTTTAAAAATGAGTTATGCGTCTCTTTTTCAAACGCTCGTTAATTATTTTCTATATCCAAACGAGTCCGTTTAGACTATTCGATATGCCTACGATATAGCTTTCGAAACGAGTTTCAAGGTTACGAAGGTGATTTGTGGATTTGTTTAGCATACAATTGTCAACGAATTATTAAAGTTAGCATATTATCGAAATTTTCTAAATACTAATTTGAAAAGGCACTTTTGCTAAAGTTGACCATTTTGCGTGCCATTAAGGATGCGAAAAATTAGGCTGTGAGCACTTTGAAATAATATTAAAAATGTAACATTTCGATTTCGTTAATAATATCAAAAATTTTCATAAAAATCAAGAAAATAATTTATATGTGATAATATGGGGTGGGTGTAGTGGGTGGGTTGGTAAAAAGAGCAAAAGTGGTGGGGGCGGGGTGCAAGGAGGGAAAAACGAATATATACAGTGAAGAAAACAATAAATGCACTGCTGACGTGGCGCCATGTCTCCTAGCCACCATGGTTAGGAGAACAAGTCTGTTATTATTTAATAATATTATGAGTGCACATTGGATGGTTTAATTGTATTATCGTATAGCTTGAGAATTGGACCGAACCGATTCCCATTAGAAATTTAGAATTGGTTCCATGGGAAGAAAAGAATTGGACTAGATTTCCGAATTTTTTTTTTTTTTGGTTTTCATATAACCATTTGTTTGTTTTAGATCAATCTTTTATACTTCAGAAATAAATTTTAAAGTGTAAATGGTTGTTTAAACTTTATAATTCCCTCGTTTCATTTTCATGCTTTATATTTTAAATGATAAAGCTATCAATTATACCAAACTTATGTAAACTACAATTTAATTGAGAGATTATTAAAGAATATTTATGGAACTTCTTAAAATTTGATTGTATCACTAAAGCTAAGAGATGGACTAAAATTGTTCGATTCTCAATTTTAAGATAAAAAATTAAATCGATTTGAAGTAAAACTGGACCAATTGGCTCGTTTGGTTGGCTCTGGGTAAAAATCTCAACCATTATAAATAAATATTTCTAAAATTAAAAATTACGTATGAGCAAAATCACTTTTTCCCTTCAGGGTGCAATTGTAATTTTTTTTCGTTATATTTATCACTATCCAGCCAAATCACCCCGGCTTTTATCCGTATTCCGATTTCACTCCGACGACGTCGTTTTCACGATCAAATAAAACCAAACGGCCATATGACAGTACAGACAAAAAGCAACAGAGCGTCAGAATTTCATAGCGCCACAGGCGGCGCCACCTGTCACCGTCGTCCTTTACTCTCTCTATCCGCCACGTGTCCTCCTCCACACTGTGTACATATAAATACCCCACTCGCTCTCATTTTTCATAGGAAAAGCTATGGAGAGAGAATTCCAGCTTCAAACAAAACCTATTTTCAGCGGCGGCGAAGCCTCCTCCGCAGCGGAGATGGCGGTGGACGACGCTTTTTTCAACGGCGTCTATGCCGGGTTAACCTTCCACTCCTTGTTGATGCAAGACCAGACGCCGCCGCTTCCTCCAATCTTGGATTCTTCTCTCAACTACGATCCCAATGGCTATGCGGCGACGGAAATCCATAATCTGAAAATTCCGAAAACTGAACAGCAGTTTTTCAATGTAAATAGCTCCGTCTCCGGTGAGGTTCCTCAGTACAACTTCTTCAATACGACGCCGTCTGTTGCTGAATCTGATGTCATCTTCCCTCAGCTACCTGGCCTCCTCTCTCTGGAGCTGCCTCAACACAAGCATTTCCAACTCGCTGCGTCCTCACCGTCTAACTCAGTAGAACCAGCAGCGAGTGCTACCCACTCGGAGAAGAGTTACTACCAGCACCGGTTCGGTCCATACAGGTCTCCCGGAGATGTGGCGCCGTCGAGCACACTGGCGAGGCAGCGGCGGCAGAGGATTAGCGACAAGACAAGGTGTTTGCAGAAGCTTTTGCCTTGGGACAAGAGGATGGACATGGCAACGATGCTGGAGGAGACGTACAAGTACATCAACTTCCTCCAGGCGCAGATTAGCGTCCTCCAGTCTATGCCGAGTAACACTGCGGCGGCGCCTCCACGGTCTTTCGGCAATGAAGAAAATGGTGGAGTTTATGGGAGTGTTTTGGAGCGGCTAAACAGGCAGCAATTGCTGGAGGTGGTGGTGAATTCTCCCGTGGTTCAGACGATGCTTTACTCAAAAGAATGCTGCGTTTACTCCGTCGAACAGTTGAATATGCTGCAGAACATCTCTGAAAGAAATGGGTTGTTTCATTACATGCATGGCATTTGATTCTAAGTGTTTTTCCATTTGGTGGTGTTTTTCAGTGGCTTTCTTTTTTCTTGTGTTAATGAAAATGACAAGTAATTGTAGTTTTAAATTTGGATACTCTTGACATTATTGCAACACTTTGAAATAATAGACAGGGATGAGATAGAAACGGGTGGGTTATGTACGAGTGGCCAGCGACGGAAGATATGTGGTTGAAAATAAAAGAGAAGAAAACATAAAAATGAGAAAGGGGGCCAAACCGGAGCTAAATGAGTCGAGAGCCAGCAGGCTCGCTGACTGAAGTGCTGCTCATTTTTTAAATTTAAATTTAAATTTAAACTTAAAATTCGACTTTCAATCCTCTGATTATAATGAAGATGTAAATTAATTGTGTTTTGTCAAAATAATTATCCGCCAATAAAGAAAATGACAACTTCAAAATTATACTTTTTCAAAACCATTATAAAGTTGTAAATACCCTCTGCCTTTATCCATGCACCGATTACAATACATAGACGGTGTACATGATTGAATATTTCATATATAGATTTTTTTAAAAAAAATAATACGGTTAAAGAAACGCAACGATTAAATACAATACATATTATGCGAGCATGTATTATGCAAAAGATATAAAATTCTTGCCACAGTCATTACTAAATACAAAGAGAATAGAAGAAAAGAAAAGAAAAGAAACAAAAAATTATAGATGAAGCTATCTTGCCGGACAAGATGGATAGAGCATAGGATTATTCCGAAGTACAGACAAAGTTTCACCGATTTCCTACGGGGTGTTGCGGTGGCAGCATCCTGTCTGATGTTTTGCCATGTGTTTTTTGTGAAAAAAATATGCACATGTAGCATGATTCTAAACAAACTAGGGGAAGTTAATCCCCTGTTTGACATCCATTTTAATGAATATTTTTGGAGAAAATGAGTTTCAAAATAGTAATTTTTGGAGAAAGTGTTCTTAAAAAGTTGGAAAAAGTTTTGAATTTATGTAAATAATATTTATGATAAAAATGGGTGAATAAAAATGATTTTAAGAAAAAAAAAAGCATCATTTACACAGTGATGGATGTGATACTAATTTTCAAAGTTAAGTGACTAAGGGAGGGTTATTTTTAAGTTAAGTGACCTGTGGGAACTTTAAGAAAAGTTTAGTAACCATTTAGGGAATTAATCCACGTTAATCAAATTCATCTTTGTATGAAAAGAGTTACTTAAAATCAAATTCACGGGACCTATATCTTAAAATAAAAATTTCAAATTTTAAGAGCCATCTATTTATTTGTATTATAAATTGATACATTTCGAGGGGTTATGTGTAGACACTAAAAAAAAAATGTAAAAAAATGGATTGGCTCAATTTTAAAGAAATTGTCCATTTAAAGTTTAAAGTGAAAATTGCAGCCACCCATGTTTTTATGTTCCAACTTTAAAAATCAAGTTTAGGGTTTGTTTATACAAAATCAGGTGATAATGTATTTTTCAAATATTAATATTTATAAATTAATAATATAGTTTTAACTAATTTAGTTTACTAATTATGGATAATTAACGTGGGAAAATGGATTCAATTTTCAAAAGGGGAAAATTATCTTTCATAATCTATTTCTAACAACTTGTCTCTTCTTCAAATCGCATGCTTGCTCTTCCTATGTAACCTCTTATCATGTTCGTTGTCGTCGTCAAATCTCACTT
Organism: Fraxinus cuspidata; assembly: GCA_903798385.1. Classification (NCBI taxonomy): domain Eukaryota; kingdom Viridiplantae; phylum Streptophyta; class Magnoliopsida; order Lamiales; family Oleaceae; genus Fraxinus; species Fraxinus cuspidata. The sequence continues at coordinate 5,108 of CAIGRP010016712.1, forward strand.
CTCTCTCTATTTTATACACAACTTCGTCCTCTCCTGTATGTTGTTGAATCAAAGAATATGCCTCACAAGCCTTACCCTCATCTGGCAAAGTGAATACAGCACACAAAGGAATTGAAGGCCTAAGAAGTACGTCCCAAATAAGCAAGCCTCCTTCCTCATCATCTCCAAGCTAGCAAGTAAATGTTGGAATTGGTTAAGTATAAAATCATGAAAAACTAACTTTCATATCAATTTTAATCAAATATTTGGACGTGATCCGATAGTCAAATTTTGGAATAAATAGACTAACTTGTTCTACTCGTTGAGTAGATCGTCGTGGTATATTTTCAATTTCCAAATCAATTTTGGGTGAATGAGAAATTATGGTCTAAAGTTGGAAGAAAAAGAGAACACTGGCTAGAAATTTAACCAACTCTGTCGCGCGCCTAACGCTCGAGCAACAGGCCAATGACACACGAACGATAGTGTCTCTATTTCTAACGCTTGAGCGACGCAAGTACGACAGGCTAGCCACGGCAATAAAATCTTTGAATCTGCTACAAGTTCTCAACCATTTTCATGCAACTTCCTTTTATAGGCTATTGCCAACCAAAAGCATGCCAAAAATGGCCCTTGTCTATTCGGCTCGACAAGTCTCACGGGGCCGACCTAGGCTTGAGCCAAGTCTCAAAATTTGGACTAGGCCTGGGCATGGTTTGGTTCTACTGAGCGCGTGGGCTCGTTTGTCATCCCTATTCATGGCACAACCAGATCCAAATAGGGCTCAAAGACACTCTAATACACCCATCCATGGCACAAAGCCATCTGCCTCAAAAGTATGCCAATCGGTTCGAACAATTTCTCTCTCTCTCTCTCTCTTTTTTTTTTCCCTCCATTTTCTTTGATTTCTTTGATCTTTTATATGGGGGAATTGTAGCCTTCATGAGAAAAGAAGGGTTGAGATGGAAGAGAAAAAAGAGTAATCCCAATGAAACTATAAAATGAATCCTCAATGTTTTCATACTGGGCATCTCTGATTTCTCAAGATACACATTCTATTTTTTCTGCAAAAAGATTTCGGAATAGGGCATATGAAGTTCTTGGAAAAGACTGAATATCTGGAATGGGAATTTGATAGTTTCCGAGAAATGGCAACAATTGAAATGGGAATAGGGTGGGGATAGGAGTGATGGTGGGGAAGAAGGTTAAGTTTTGAGGGTTGATGGGGTGGGGTGGAAGTGGAGGTGGAGGTGGAGGTGGGGAAGAAAATAAAAAGATTGAGTATCATACCTGCAATTATTTATTTTAATTTTGGCCATTATTATTGTGTTTAAAGCCTAAACTAATGGAATTGGACTGTATGGAGGTGGATCGCACTTCAAAAATCATATAAGAGGGGTTTTAGCCAATTTGAAAAGGTAGGAAGGTATTTGACAATAAGTCCATGTGTTGAGGGCGCTGCACTATTAAGCCATTTTGTAAATGTGTGCATGTTACATGAAGAATCACGAGGGACCAATGTGAAGTAGGTCTGCTCTGATGAGTATAAAATAATTCCTCATACAATTTGCCGTGGATTGTTTCAACTTGAAAATGATATGGAAAGGGACTTAACCTTGCTGCACAATTAATCCCAAGTTATGAAACAGAGAATAAACAGATTCTGCTTGAATATAACAAAGCTTTTTAAAAAAGCTTCAAATTTGCTGCAATTACAAAAGAACAATATTCCTTTAAGATAGATATGTACATTTAAAGTGAAAATGGTCGTAAAAATTATTAAATAATTTACAATTCAATAAGATTTATGATTATGAGCAAAGCCTAGGCATAGATTTAGGAGTGGTGTTGTTTGGCAATCTTGATTTCATCATTTTTGTCTTCTGAATTTGCATTTTCTTGCAAACCTTTTCCAATTCCAGCACTCTCCATTGCATACCTTGTAAATGTGCTTTTAGCTTCTCGTTCTCGTCCGAAAGATTGAGCTTCCTTGCGTAGAGCACGATTTGTTCACAGGTTTCATTCTTCTTTCGGGTGGTGCATTCCCTTTCAACGAAACTACTAGTAGAGTCCACGACAGGTTTTGGCTGGTCTGTGCCTTCGAGCAAGCTTGTAAGTTTGCATTGCCGGGAGATGAGGGCTTTGGCAGCTAATTTTGGAGGGATTTTGATGTTTTGAGTTATGTGGTTAGTGACTTCTGATGAGAGTTTCTCGTAATTTATTCCACAACAGATTTTCATTTTATATTCTTTGGACAGCCCTGAATGAACCTGCAAGCATAATCGTAGTTATCCAATGTAAGAACAGAACACCAGAAACGGCGTAGAAAAATGAAATGATGTATCATGTTCTGGCAAAATAGCTATAGATAACATATCAAGAGGCATAACAACGAATTTACGTACCTCCAAATACAAATCCACCGCATGGTAAACTCGGTCATAGGAGTCCCGTGCCGAGTTAGGCAGGGCAATGATTAAGGCCAAAAACTTTGCCGGTTTTAGGTTATGATCCGGGGCTACCTCAGCTATGTATAAATCGATCAAGTTCGCAACTTTCTTCAGCCGAATCATTGGCAAGCAAAAAGCTCCTTTGCCGAGAAAATATTTCAAAAATCTAAGAACTAAATTCACGTCATACAGGTAAGTTCTTTCGGCTGGGGATGGAATGAGCAAATTATCTAATGTTGCTTGATCTAATAGAGAACCAATCATGCTCTCTAACTTGTTCCTGGAGCATTTGCTTATGTTTAACGTTAGAGCAACTCGAAGCATCCCAAATAAACTCTTGTACGACAAAGTGCTCAAATCCAAAGAATATAGAATCTCTATAACTGTTTCAACGACCTTAATTTTCTCGTCTGAAGTGGCAGAACCAAATCTTGATTTTTGATAGTAAAAGAGGAACCTGCTAATGATACTATGGTCAAAATTTTTCGATACCATCATTTTCACTAGCATTTCAATCAGGTTGATGTCAAATGCTCCAAGATCTTCAAACCACCATGTCAGCCGAAATAAACTGTTCGTCTTGCGCTCTGTACTTCCCGTGTCACATGACAACCAAAATTCAGAACTATCTGTAGAGGAGGCGGATGGACAAGGACTCGCTTCACAGGAGGAAAGCCTTCTAACTAGAGAATCCAAGCACTTATCGAGTATCCCTGAAGATTTTGCTACATGGAGTAATTCTTGGCACTGTTTTAGGGCTACAAGAAGATCGGACCATGTCCAAAACTTCATGCCTTCAAGTGAGTTCTCAGTTTGCTCAACCAGATTTTGAGTTTCAGAGAAAGATTTGCTCATTTCCATGAAATACGCAGCACAATATAGGTTGCAAACGTTAACGGGATTTATGTGAATTTCTCCCTTCTTGTAGCAGAACCTGGTCAAGAGCTCAAAAGTCTCTGCTCCACCGGGAAATTCGTGTAATACAACCTTCAGATTTCGTGTTTCCCTGTACGATTTACTGAACAATTTGCTTATTCTTCCCGAATAATAAGATATAACTTGCTGCAACGATTTATTGAAAAATCAGAATTAGATAAGAATGTCATTTTGCAGTGTCACAGAGAGCAGTAAAATACAGCAAAACTGAGAACGAACAAGTATAAGAGAGATGCAAAATATATAACATTGAATGGATATAAAACTGAAAATTATGGACAACCCCGGTATCAAAATCAAATCGCAGAGTTTACGGAATAACAATTAAGCAACCGATGCTACCTTACAAATGAAAGCTATCAATGCAAACAAATCCACTCCCAGCATTGGCTAACACGGGTGGTAGTCACAACATGCTTAAAAGAAACAACGAAAAGGTCATTCATTATACATAATAAATTGTTGAAAGGGAATCGAGAAATAGGTATACTAACAATCCCAGCAGATAAGGGAAAGAACAGTGGCAATTAAAAATAGATCAATCATTTTCGTCCTTCAAAAGATGTGGAAGAAACAAAAGAAAAGGTATGAACATAAAATCTCCATAAATGCAGCAATAAATGAGAGCAGGCTTATAAAATACAAAATAAGTGATTTCTTGTCAAAATTGGGACAAGTTAATGTGGTGACAAATTGGGACAAGTTAATGTGGGTAGACAAAGAATAACCCACATAAAATAAAACAAACCCCACATTCTAACATTACAGCTGAAGACTTGAAGATTAATGATATAACAATTTGTGAGTTGATACTGCACATACAATAATGATAAATAAACTTTCCTAAGAACCCATATAACAATTTCCCCGGAATTGTATATGTTTCAACAAACAATTTGAAATACCTCAACTTTTCTAAGAGAAGCAGGTTGGATTCAAATAGCAACGATAAGAAGCACTTCTTTTTACAATATTTCGGAATAAATGAGTTAAATATTACTGATTTATCATTAGTTATAAATAACTACTATGAAGAGTACAATTTGGGTACAAAGAATGTAAAAGTCCAGCAAAATTATTCTCTGTAAGAAGGAAAAGTCACATTCAGACAAACCCAAATAACACAGATTTCATTAATAGAGTTTTATCACAAAGACAAAACAGAAGAACAAAGAAGCCAAGCAAAGGGAATCTTTACCTTATCCACCAGGAAAACTTGTTCCCCGTTCACATCTACTTGAAGATCACAATGTACATCCATGAGGAAAATAAATACAAAAACCCACCTCAAATTAAGAGTTCTTTCACTCAAAACAATAATACAAAAAGACTTAAAGCTTGAGATTTGAGTAACAAAATACAGGAATTTATAAGTGGGCAAAAAACCAGATTCTAAGAAGGAAGAGTTTTATCCTTGGTCAAATGATAAAGAAGCTATAAGGTTTTCATTTTTCAACTGGTGTGTGTGTGGGGAGACAAGAGTGTGCGTGAAGCAACAAGTTGTGCAAAGACACAGAAACACATTTACAAATACATATGCATATTATACGATAAAACAAGGAGAGTTTGCTTCAAGAAGCGGGGTTGTGCAGTCTATTGTCTGATTTCTTGAAAAAGTAAGAAAAATAGAAGTTCAATTGCTATTATATTATAAGTATTTGAAGATTATGTGAACACTTCTTTGCTTAATGTGCAAGCTTTTGAAGATTTTTCCTTGTTTCTTGCGTTCGACTCGATTCCATTGTTTTAATTTTTGTATAACTCTCTCTTGGACTTTGTTTAGTACTATGTAATATGTATCAATGTAATAAATTTTGTCACTGACTCGATAAAGGCAAAAGAAATAGTTTCAAAGCATGCAACTGAAGTCTGATTGTCAACTATGTAGATAAATTAGTGTTAGAATTTGGGTGTGATCTGAATTCTTTGTCGAAGTAATTGAAGAATTCAGCTTGGAATGCTATTGGAATCCCATGTGAAGTTGAAGTTTTATTTTGAAAGCCCATTGGGAGTTGAAAATTGGTATTTGACCTGAAGAAAACAACTTGAAACAAAAAAAAAGGAAGAAAAAGGGCAGAACGCCTGGCGTTGTAGCGCCGAGCATGGGGCACCGCGACGCAAGCGCCCTTTTTGGATTTTTGCCCAGGGCTCCGGGGCAGCGCCACTTGTACCTGTTCCAGGTTTTTCACGTTTTTCTCTCCTTTTTTGTTTTGGACTCGATTTCTTGGTATCCTACTTCATCAACGACTTTATCAGGAGAGTTTGAACGTCCCCAATATGTTCCTTATAAATATTAGGGTCTTTTATACATTTTGATGATGTGAGAATAGTGTGAGAAAAGTTATGACTAGCTTTTAGGATCAATTGTATATTTCTCTATTAATGTTCACGAGTCAATAAATAGCATAGTTCCTCTACCATATTTTTTTGTCTTCTTTTATTTTTTTGCTTGCGATTATATATTTCATATTTTGTCATATAACTTCAACATCTCAATCTGATGGTTGATTTCATATCAAGTTGTATCGAGTGATACGTGATCCTTGAATTCTCAATAATTGGTATCAGAGATTCTGGATATAATTAACTCAGCAATTAGTAAGACTTGCTGTATTTCATTATGTGATATGTCCACTTCCTAATGTAATCAACTAGACAAAAATTTGTTACAGCATTCTTCGACAAAAGTCCCGATCTTCTATTCTCAGTAAATAAGTTAAAAAAAACCTTCCAACGCTGATAAAATCATAATTAAAGTTCTTTTTCCTTGTCAACAGTTTTCATCCTGTTCATGTAGGGCGGGAGATCAATTCAATCTTCTACAACATATTGCTACTTTTTTCTCTAATTGCAACGATACTCCCTGCGACTGTTCAAATGAGATTCTGCAATTAATTTTTCCAAGTGCGTTTGAGACCAACTTCCCGTTCTAAACAAATATTTTCTTAAATACCAAATGTAATTGTCATCTGGCACCATATAAGAAAATGTTATAAGGAACATTATGACAATGGTATTTTAGATTACGAAGTTAAAATGCGTGTTTTACTATATTTTAACAGTTTTATAATGTTGCTTAGTGATAAGTTGGTATATCACGCAACAATTATATGGAAAGTCTATTGATATATGTCAGCCCAGTAAGTATTTTCATCAATTTGGAAGATGACACCAAAAACTTGTTGTCTACTTTTATCTTGCAAAAGAAAAGATAGTTAACAAGTAATACAATAATGAGTGAGTACCGTCATGCAAGAATTGATTATTGACTTTATTTTAGTCATAAGTAGAGCACACACAATTAATTTATGATTTTGAAGACTGATTTTCTAATTAGAAACTAAATTAACTAAGTTAAGCACACATGAAGAATTGTAGAGTAAAATTGAATCAAGTAAAGTACTAAGATTACGAATCCACTATTGTAATAATTATTTAATTATCAATTATTTGTATTTGTCAATTCGTGTCCTACGTTGAAAACCAATGATACAATACTAATCAATAACTTCTCTCGTGATGAATCAATTATAAACTCATATATGAACTTAATTATCTCTAATTAAATTAAGAATATATAAATTAATTCATAAAATCATAATTAAATGATTTCGTAGAGCATAATGACATCTCTATCTATTACAGAATCTTATGTTGCTTATTTTGTGTGCTAATTATATCTAATTTTTCGAAAGCAATATAAATCACAAAAACATTCTAAAAGTGATCAAGCATCAAAACGGAAGAAGAGAATAATAAACAATCAATCTGGTGGAGAAGAATTTTTTTTAAAAATGATCAACTTCAAATTAACTTTAAAGACAAAATTTTCATCGTTGATTCTAACCACCAAATATTTACTTGGACATGATTGAAATAAATAAAGATAAAACGTTGAATGAATTCATAACTTGAATATTCTAGAAAAAAATATGATTACAACTCTCAATGTTCAATTTCTTCAAGATCTTGAAATTGGATTGTTGTTGTAAATAGGAATCCGGATTTAATCATAAACTCACCTGTTGACGGAAAGCAGCTACGATCGGAACGCGGCAAACAGCTAAAATTGCTGTTTCAATTTTCTTTTGCTGCAACTGCAGCCTCTGAATTCAGTTTTCTTTGCTGTTTTTGTCCCTAATTTCCATGCAGTTTAGTCCTAGCTTCAGGTTTTTGTACGCTTCTGGTCCCTCCTTTATATCAATCAATTCCGGTTTAACCACTTCCATTTGCTTCCAGATTGATCCTTCATCTTCCAAACTCATCTACTCTGCTCCTTCAACTTTTTATTTTCTTGAAGTTTGATGCTTCAAAGTTTAGATAATGTTGGTCCCCAAATGTCGAATTTAATCCCCAAACTTGTGAATTCATCCGCTTAACACTTTCAAAGCTTCCAATCAAGTCCAAATCTCCTAGTAGCTCTTCGATTTCATCCTTAAAGCTCCAATTATTCTTCAATTCTCTTCCTTTATACTTAATTCACCTTCTAGTCAACATATTCACATATAAAATTAACATATACACTTAGATTTTCACTCAATTAATCACTACAAAGCAAGTTTAAATGCCTAAACAAACGTGTAAAACAAACTTATCAATAGAGTTGTGAAACTTAAATCAAATATAAGTTTCTCATTCCATATCCTAACTCGAAGAATAACTTCAACTCCCAAATTATCCACTCCATGAGGCTAGGTTTTCTATATTATAAAATCTCCTATTACATGTGTTAGGTTTTTAGTGTTGGCGATTCTGCCGAGAAAATAACTAATTTATAACGTGTTGTAAAATTCAAGGACCTAGGGTGAAATTTGTACAAATTGGATTATGAGATCTAGGGTTCGAGCATGAAAAGAAGAGAAACACTGCACCACATTTTCTCTAGCTTCTCACACAATTGGCGCTCGAGCTGCAAAAGCAAATTTTCTTTCCCCCGCTTGTCGTCGAGCTCTCATTCAAGCGGCAATGCGTCGCTCGCCTGTCGCCACTTCTCACTTGAGAGACAGGTCGATTTGAAAAACCCTAATTACCCTCTCCTATAAATATTCTATCCTATAAATACCAAAACCTATGCACGAATTGTGTGTGGTTGTTCATTGCGCTGATTCTCTAAACACATTCATAGTATTCTTTGAAGATCCAGGAGCCTATTCGTACATTGATTCTATCTTTTCTTCTTGAGATTATACAACCACATGTTTGGGAAAAAATATCAAACCTATTGAATCTGAAACATCACCTATTACCTATTGGTCATAGGAAGGTATTCTCTCAAATGGACTCCAAAAGTTTCTATTGGTTCAAAGAGGTTGGACTACAAGCGTAGAAAGAGCACAAAGCCTTGGAACAAGTTCTTGAAATTTCGCTAGAAGAGACAACTGCAGAAGATCTTGGAGCAGGTCTTGGAGCAAACCTTGGAGCTAGTAGAAAATAGATCAGGAAGTCTAGTGGAGTTGGCTAGGCAGCATTTGACTGTAACTCACTCCGTATTGTCTATAGTGGAGGTAACTGACTTGGTCCCAAATGTTTTACCTAGTTGGGGTTTTTCCATCATCATATCAGTGTTTATTATTGCTTTCTTTATTACTGTGGTATTCAAACATAGGATAATTGGACTTGTATGCTTAATCATCTATAAACAATTAAAAGTGACTTGTTGATGTTGATTGATTAATTCTGCGCATAAGGTTAAAACTAAAAACAAATAAGTAACAATCATTCAGTAACTTAAAAGCCGTTAAATTGGTAATCCATGAACTGTTAAGTGACACCTCGTAATTTCAATTGGTATCAGAGCCCAAATTTGTTCCTTAACCTATATTATCTAGATAAGAAATTCATTATCTGTCCCGCCATATTTTGATGGTAGTAATTATGCATACTAAAAAGTTAGTATGTGAGCTTTTTTAAAATCCATGGATGAGCGTATTTGGCTTAGTGTTGTGAATAGTTGAGCTGCACCTAGTTCTACAGTTAATAATGAAGTAATCCCCACTCACACTGCTAATTGGACAAGAGCGAACTTAGATGAATGTATCTGGACAGTAAAGCCTTACATGCCCTATTCACGGCAGTATCCCCGGAAGAGTTTATACAAGTGTCTATGTGTGAGGTAGCCAAAGAGGTCTGGGATATTATATAGACCACACATAAGGGACCTCAGGCGGTTAAGAACTCTAAGTTGCAGATGCTGACCACTAGGTTTGAAGAAATTCGGATGAATGAAAATCAAACTTTTGATGATTTTTATGAGAGCTTAAACGACATAGTGAATTCTAGTTTCAACATAGGTGAGAAAATACCTGAGTCAAAATTTGTCAGAAAAATCCTTAGATCCCTACCAAAAAGGTTTAGACCTAAAGTCACTGCAATAGAGGAGAGTAAGGACTTAAATTCCATTAAGATTGAGGAGTTCGTTGGATCTCTCATGACTTATAAACTTACATTAGGTAAACCTAAGATTGAGAATTCAATTGCATTGAACACCATTAGAGATGAAGATTCTGACTCTACCCATTTAGATTTTCCTAACGAAGAAGAGTTAGCATACTTTGCTAAAAAATTCTGAAAAAATGCTTAGGAATAAAAATAAACCTAAAGAGAGACGGCGAGGTGATTCCAGTGAGTCTAGAAGGCGATCTCAATTTGTGAGATGTCATAACTGTCGAGGTTTTGGCTATGTTAGGGGTAAGTGCCCTAGTAGTAGAAGAAATTCAGATAAGGCTATGAATGCAACTCTCACTGATGACGAGTTTAACTCGGACAATCGGAGTGATAAATCTACTTGTGAAGAAAGTGGAAAATATATTGCATTTACTGTTAGAATTATGAATGAAACTGATAAGGGGAGTGAGAAGGCATAAAACGTAAGTAGTGGTGAAAATTCAAAAGAAGATTTTGATAGTGAGGATAATAGTGAGTGAGATATTCATGGGGCTTATGATAGACTCTATGAAGAGATCATTAAGATTCTAACAAAAAATAAAGCCTTAAGTACGAGAGTTATCGAACTTAAGTTGGAAAACAAGAAAATCGTAGCCTACTTTCGGGAATCTACCTCAGCCCTGAGTGAGTTGAAATCCATGAATAAATCTTTAGATACTCAAGTTAGAAATCTCACTAGTGAGCTTGAGAAGACATCTAGGAGAACTAATGAGCTGACAGTTGAATATGATAACTTAGAAATCCATGTTCAAATTCTTCTAAGTGACCAAGAGCATTCCAAATCTCAACTTCTTACCTTTCCTAGTGGTTCTATAAAGTTAGATAACTTTCTAGGTTTGGACAAGCTTACTGGTAATAAGAGAGGTCTAGGATATAATAAAAAATGATCATAATGTTTCTAGTATGTCCAATAACACATTTGTCCCTAGTACTGACCAGCTTAAACATGTGTCTAACCCTGAATCTAAGAATAATGGATATGTAAGACAGATGCTTACTATACAGCACAGGACCTGCCAACTTAGGAATAGATATCAAGATCTCATAACTTTGGTCCTAGTTTTATCCCTACATGTTTTCATTATGGTGAGTTATGTCACATAAGGCCTATGTGTTGTCATTTTCTGAACAAAAATAGAAATTGGAACTTAAATAGAAATAAGAATTATGAGTTTCTTAGTCAGATTGACTTTCTTACTAATCAGGTGAGTCAATTGACCAAGTTAATGACATAGATGAATGATAATATTCCTATCACTAGGCAAGTTTGGGTGAAAAAAAGTGATCTGAAATTTTTTTAAATAGATCACGGTGCTCTTAAAGGTAAGAGCATTTGCATACCTAACTAATTAACTATTTTTTGTGCATGTTCATGCTTATTATTGTGTGATATTGATTTATGCATGCATCATATTTGTTAATTTGTTTTCAAGGTAGAAAATTCATGCATATTTTTTAATTTTTTTTTTTGCGTATTTGACATTTTTTTGTGTGCTTGGTGCATTCATACTTTAAAATAAAAAAATTGAAAAATTGAAAAATAAAAAATGCGAAAATTATTTTTACAAGCATAATATATTATATACTTGAATTTGTTTGTTGTAATAAAAAATGAGTTTAATCGATGAGTGGTAACATAGTTTCCATTACTAAATAATGTTATTATAGAGTTCTTAGTATATGTGTCTTCATGTACCATTTGTACTGCCACATTATGATATTGTTAGTGGGACTCAACTGTGTGTATAAGATTTGGGATGTCAATCACATGTTAGTAAGTTGACTTTGAATATGAATGTCTTATTTATTAAACATATGCTCCATTTTATCCCCGATAATAAAAAGCTCAACATCTATGTTCTTCTTCGAAGCCTATTTGACTCGAGCAATTAAATTTGCGGGGTTTCTCATAACTTGGTGCTTATGGTCAAATAACTTGGGTTAACCGGTCTAAAACTCGCTACATATGTCATTTTAGTCATTTGATAGAGAAGATCCTGCACTTAAGATGTGAAAAATAATAATGAGTTTAAAATATTAAAAGATGTGAAAATAAAATATGCTCAAAGGTAGGAGGAGAAGAGAAAATATCCATACAAAATGAGCTTTTTGACATATCAAAGGTAGATGAATACACTTATTGGCAGTGATGTTTAACATGCAATTTATCACAAAATTAAGGTTTGGAATCCTACTTACAAATGATTAGTGACACTTTACACTATGGGTCACTTATACAATTTACTCCATGTTAACTTGAACTAAGTATGTGTAAAGGTTTACTATACATTGATTATACTTGTGCATTCTAACAATTGCATTTTTGAGTTATTATGTGTTAATGTTAAAAGTTTTTAACTATCGGTCCATTCGTCATTTGTGACAAAAAGGGGAGATTGAAGTAGTGTAAAAGTTTCGAATGTGAGAATTTAAATTTTTAAGATAAAGTAGATTGATGGGGGGATATTTATTGATTGCATTGCATTCCATACCATATCTAATTAGCTGTTGGAGTTTTTTATGCTAATATTTTTGTTGGTGTTTGGATTAATTAGTGTTACGTCTCAATCTAGCTAATATTGATATCATATATTTAATGATTTTATTATTTCCTTATCACGTGTTTTTATACTGGGTATTTGAGTTGTGGTTTTCAGGAAACAGGTTTAACAAGGAACGTAAGAGACATCAGTTTGATGAAGTTTGGCTAGTTTAGATTTTGTTTTAAGTTTTCCTTAACTTATTTTATAGTTTTATCACAGAATTCCAAAGGGGGAGATTGTTAGGTTTTTAGTGTTTGCAATTATGTGGACAAAATAACTAATTTGTAGAATGTTGTAAAAGTCAAGGATCTAGGGTGCAATTTGTACAAATTAAGTTATGAGGTCTAGAGTTTAAGTATGAAAAGATGAGAAATATGGTGTTGCATTTTCACTAGATTTTCGCCCAGTTGGCGCTCGAGCGGCAAAAGCATATTCCCTTTCGCCCGCTTATGCCAGCTTCTCGCTCGAGCGACAGGTTGATCCGAAAAATTCTAATTTGCTGTTTTAAAGTATTTTTTCCTGCCTATTCAACCTAATACCCTCTCCTATAAATACCCAAGCCTATGCACAAATTGTGGTGTGGTTGTTCATTGTGCTTATTCTCTAAACACATTCATATTATTCTTTGAAGATCCAAAACCCTATTCATACATTGATTCCATCTTTTCTTCTTGAGATCATACAAAAACATATTTGGGAAAAACATCAAACCCATTGAATCCGAAACACCACCTACTTCCTATTGATCATATGAATGTACTCGCTTAGTTGGATTTCAAAAGTTTCTGGAGGTTGAGAGAGGTTGGACCGCAGAAAGATCACAAGGCCTTGGAATAGGTTCTTAGAATTCCGTTGGGAAGAGACAATTGTAAAAGAGCTTGGAGCAGACCTTGGAGCTAGTAGAAAATAGATCGGGAAGTCTAGTGGAGTTGGCTAGATATCATCTGACTGTAACTCACTCTGTATTGTCTATAGTGGAGGTAACTGGCTTGGTCCTGGAGGTTTTACCTACTTGGGGTTTCTCCGTCATCATATCGGTGTTTATTATTGCTTACCTTATTACTGCGGTATTCAAACATAGGATAATTGGACTTGTATGCTTAATGATTGATTAATTCCGCACGTGGGGTCAAAACTAAAAATGGATAAGTAACAGGTAATCTGTGAACTATTAAGTGGTATCCACTATGACACCTCGTAATTTCAACATGAAATTCTTAAGATAGATCAATGAGCAGAAAAAATAAATTGCGCATACAAATACTATTGACTTGTAATAGTGCAGATATCAATTGAGACAAATCTCTTGTAGCGTCTACAATCATGTCTAGATTAGATGTTCTACAGGACTTCATAGTGTTGACCACCCCTGTTTCAAAGGGGAGTTGTTCCTTCGTAGTTTGAGTGACCACCCACGTTTCTCCTTTTCACAGGTGTGCTAATGAGTTGAGAATGGATGTTGATTTTACATAAGGAGTTTTTGATATAATAAATAAATAAATAAGGGAACAATACATAAATACATTCCTTTAAGTTAGGAGTGAACACAGTTCGATTTGGTCGGATTGTGACAAATTTTCAAATCAAACCACTTAAAATAGTTTGAAATTTTTTTTCAAACCAAACTAAACTACTTCAATTTCTAAACCAAACCAATCCAAACCACCTTTTTCGATTTGGTTCGGTTTAAAACTACGGTTTAATAAAAAAAATTGTACATTGAAAAAGTTAAATCATAAATATTAATCTTAAATATCACATTAAAATATAAATATTAGTATTATTAAGAATATTATAAATAAATGTTCTTCACTTCTAATAATTAAATGCAGTGATACAAGTTGTTCTAACTCCTTAATCAATACTAACTGGTGTACCTTCTCCAGTGGTAACACATGATTCGTCCT
>CAIGRP010016715.1:0-14080 GCA_903798385.1 Fraxinus cuspidata
GTTATTTTATTTATTCGAATTTCGCTTAGACAACAAAACTTGATTTGACCATTAGTCACGATTTTAATTTAAATTGAAGTTAGGTTAGTTTAAAAATTTATAGTAGATAATAGTCTTTGTGGGACGATATTCGAACTTAATAAATCCACTTTATTACTTCTCACGTTCCGTATACTTGCGGAATTTTACGAACATCACACAACTGTCTTTAAGTCATTAATAACAAGGAATGACAGTGAAACCTCGAATACTTTGCAATCAGTGACTTTTTGTTTAAATAAAAGTCATTAATGATTGATATGTCGAAACCAACTTACGTTTCATAATTTAGAAATCGTCGGCATTATTTTGTGACTTTCAAGATAAAAATGCATGTACAAATTTTTATCCTTAATAGGTGTATGACTAAATGGATTTTAGTTTGAATATTCTTGAACATTTTTGGACAGGAATAATCCTTCCAAATAATTGCAAAGATCGCAATTGGATCTAGTCTGACTTCAATTATCTGATAATAGAAATGTCCAATCCAACACACCAAATATACTCGAAAGACTTGCACATAAATTAGACGCAAAATATGGGTAACAAAGAGGCAATAAACGCACCAACGCGTGAAGAAAGAAAATCGTTTATAAGATTAAAACTATTTCTCTAACTTTGAGATCATACCAAACAAAAACGAAGAGGATCTGCATCAACAGAAATGCATGAGAAAGTACGACATTGTTTTCAAACAAAATTTCCTAAGAAATGACAAAATGGATCATTGCAAAATACACGTTAGGATTTTTATCCATTTACTTCAAAATGGCTACAGCAGAGAAATTAAAAGCAAAAAGCGACGGTCTATTGCCAACTTATGTTGTTTCACTTCTTCATTTGGTTGTTGAACATTGCGAATGCCCCATGAAACCCTCAATACATGATTGCAGTTACAGCAACTTCAAAAGTCAACACTTTGTTGAACAAAAGTCATCCAAGGTTAATATGTCAAAAACAAAAGTATTCTTCATAAACTACAAATTGTCACCAGTATTTGGTGGTGGCGATGAATTGGCTTCAATAACCCGTAGATAGAAACGCCAAGATAAATTCCTCTCCGTAATGGGTCTTTGACCAAAAGGGTTTTGCTTTACGTATTCCTGAACGTTTTCAGCAAGGGCTAACCCTTCCAAATAAACACGTAGATCGCCACCAGGTCCTGCAAATCACAAAAAACAACAATCATTATCAGCCCTGAAAGAGACAACGATAGTTTAAGAAGTGTGTATGAAAGATTACAACTGTATGATGTTAAACCCGATTCATATATCCAAATGGGTCCTTGCTTTGAATTTTTTCCCATCTTAACTAAATCATTAATTAACAAAAGCAATTGAAATATTCATAATGCAGTTGCATGGAGAGCTAAAGGTAATAATTACATGTGCACCTATTTTAGAGCGACGGTTTTTTATTCAACATAGTCTCTCTTTGGACACAAAGGATGTCAGCATCAAAAAAATAGTTAGGCTACTTGTGCTACTATCTCTCATCTCCCTACACTAAGGAGTGCCTGTAACTCATCACTGATGGCAAAAAAAATGTGCAAAACAAATAGGGAAACATAAAAAATACTTCCATCTCAAACAAATTATTGAACTACTGCATCCACTCTGGTTCACTTATCATGATTTAGTACTGCTTCCTGATTCCTCTGTCTGTACAAGGCACTACCACTATATATCACTTTTCAAATATATGAATAATTATTCTTGAATGCATCTTAGACACCACACAAATACATCATAGACACAGGTTTATATATAACATCTGTGTGAAAATATGATACCTAAGTTTTGGGTAAACTTGATCACGCAAGAGAAGACTAAAGTTAAGAGACAAACTCAACCAATTATGTGATCGCAATCACATAGCTTAAGTATGCTCTAGTCGAATGTTAATAATTTATAAACATCAGATATTAATGAGTTATAGCAATAAATATAGGGCCAAACTGGAAATTGAAAAAGCATACACGTGTACATAAGAGGGAAGGAATAGAGAATGTTTTAAATTAAAGATTTTTCCTGGAAATTTAGGCCAGGACAATAATGTCAGCTCCATTAGGGAGCTGAGCTTAGATATCAGGAACACAATTTTGAAGAGAACTTTTGTACTTATCGTTACTTACATAGTATTGTACATTGCTATTTGTGCATATTCAAAGTAGACAAAAATGGGGAAAGTACAGTACAGATAAATCATGAAACAAATTCAGCAAAATCCGACAGATTTCCTACAAAAATAGGAAACACCCAGAAAAAAAAAAAAAATTCACATATGTCGATACTAAAGTAGAAAACAGAAGACAACTGACCTAATGACTTGTCTCTTCTATCTCTGAACCGGTAACTGTACGGAAAGATTGCTGTATATGGCTATATATTTAACAAAAAGGAAAAAGAAAAAGTGAAATGGAGAACCTAAAAGTAAATAAGGATCAGAATTCAATTTAAATCGTGCAACATATGGGATAGAAATATTTAAAGACTGCTTGGAGATAAAACATCAGCTAACCGGGTTGCATATGGCCTTGTAAGGAGAATCATCTAACAAAAGGGTGTTTGATTCATTATAATCTTCCCTCTCCCATGGAAGATCTGGCTCACGCTTTTCCCATAGCTTTTTAAGCTTCTTTAAAAGAAGAGGCTTCTCCCTGTTCTCGACGGTATTGAAATTAGTATAAGTGCAATGGGATTGATCCTGCAAAATATTGAAATTGATCAAGGATAAGAAAGCTATTGCAAAAATATCTAATGAACATATAAACAGTCAAATGTTAAACTCATGTCACTTGAATAAAATTAACAAGCATGCAGTTCACATACAGGAAAAACCTACACTGATACAAATAAACATAATACGAGCCTTTTGGACATTGAAGAGGTCAACAATTTATCCATATTGTATCTTCAATTTGTCCTTATTCAATAAAGTATTTATTTTAATAATTACAGATTTCTAATCATGGTTATTTTCCTTATTATGATTAAAAATTGATTTGCAACTAAAGAAACTGATTTGTAAGTCACATGGATTTCTGTTAAGTTGTTATTAGAACTGATATGAAAATTTTCCTCGCTTCAATTTCTATTACAATTCAGAGTTCAACCATTCTTAGAGCACACCACCATTTCCCGATAACAGAGTGTATCCAACTCAATTACATGCACGTAGATGCATCTATCCAACTCTTTCCATCAATAACTAAGCAAGAAGGTCGATAACTGATTGTGATGTGGGCCAATCATGACTTGGGTTGAGTTGACTCAGTCTCAGACTAGAGATGGTGTCGGTAGTTCTAAATTTGGTACATTAAAATTATGTTGATAAATGTAGAATTTGCTTGAAATTATGTTAGGCTGCAGTGCTCTAGCCTTTAAATTGCATGGTTGGCTGCAACAATTCTATGCCCTTGGAACTTGTTACATGGTTGGAATGGAGAGAGGGAGGGGGGGGGGGGGGAGGGGGGGGGGGGGGGTGTAAAAATGAGATTCGAAAGATAGTTTTCGCCCAGCATTGTATAGCCTCTATCATTTGTTGCCAGCTTCATTAAGAAAAATAAAATTGCACTCCTTGCCATATTTATCAAATATACTCTGTGCCCTAAGAGAAAAATATATGACACCTTAAAATAAAAGATGAATCAAAAAATCCAAGAAGAATCGCAATTTTAGTATATCTTCCCACAGAAAAATACCAACTCAACATATATTCTTCCAAGCAACTCTGATCACTCGACCAGGTTAATGTGAACGAAGAGTACCATTTTTATCTGATCATTTCTTTTGTAATGCAGGTAACAGCCATAAAAAAATTGGTAAAGCTGATGAGAGAAAGATAAAGTAAATGTAAGCAATCATAATCTCTTTATTGTTGGGATGATTCCACCAACAGAAATGCAGGATTGAGAGTACAAGATTGATCCCAATCCCATGAAAAGCGGAAACAATTGCAGGGAGAATTCCAATCCATGATATGTAGGATTGATTCTAATCCCACGAAATGTGGGATTGATTGCAATCTCATCAAATATAGGATCGACTGTTTTCTAAACTAGTAATTTTCTTGTGTGGATACAGGTCATTGTATGGACCAATGTCATACAAAGGTGTAATAAAGCATAACAAGTCTCTTCCTTTCTATAACATAGTATGGGAGTGGGCTTGGGTTAAACTTGCAATCACTTCCTTTGAGACAACTAATTGGCAAGAGGTGATCAACAGGGCATCCAAAACCACAAGTTAGACATCAAAAATAATATTGATTATGACACTTTGCTATAGGGCTCTAAGTTGGATCTACCAGTTGACCCCATGGTTGCACCAGTAACCTAAAACAAGGTTGATGTCTTGCTCACATTTAGTTAACAGATGTTTCCATTGTGCTCATATCATTACATCTTAAAGGAAGAGCAAATTACATATAACTGTCCATGGACACATTAAACGAGAATCTTCTCTACATGATCATCCAAAAGATTATTAATGACATACTGTATTCTGAGGACAATCACTGACAGTGAAATAGAATGTAACCAAAGCACGATAGTTGATGGAAAAAATAAAGAGAGCTTAACAGGTTGCCACTTAAGCAAATAATTTAGCAATTAAGCAAACACCTTAAGCTGCATCACTTATAAAATTTCATTGGGAAATGACTTACCCAACAGAAGAGCAACTTGCACTTATCAACACCCAAAAGAAAATCAAGAACTGACTCCACATTTCTCCTGCAAGAGTTCAATTACTACACATCAGCCATGAGATTACAGTGTTTTCCACAAGAAAAAAATAAATAAAAAACTAGGGTCATGATCATACAAATATGTAATATCAATATAAAAGAGAAAATTAGAAGAGTACTTGTTTCTTGATGACCAGACCCCCACGTTAAACCTCTCAAAGCAGAACTTCATAAAATCATCACAATAAGGCCTCTTAAAAACTGATACAGCAATTGAAAACTAAGTTAGAATTTTGTGGTCAGTAATCAGTAGCATCAACTTAGAAATTAGTTTTAGCTTTTTTACTTGCTTTCTTCGATATTATTGCATCCGGATCATAATCATAAGGTACAACTGAAGAAATATCAACAAGCAGTCCATTCACATCAAGAACGAGAAGTTTCTTCCTGATGCAGCCAGCATAAGTTCTCTCCAGTGGTAGATTGATGTCTTCATTCACAGCTTGGGAATCATCATCTCTCGAAGCACCACAATGCAATAACGAATGGTCAGTATCTACTCTTCTGGACTGTTCCTCCTGGTCCAAATGTGGGGAAGGGTTATTTCTAAATGCACCGCCAGAAGTTGCTCTTGGGTTTGATATATCTTTTTCAGCAGATTCCGAGTTACATAGTTCATCATTATTAACAGGTGTAGCACCATTAAGGTCTTCGTTCGGGTGATTGTTTGGCATATCTGCATCACAACTGTTAAATTATTAGTTTAATATGAATTATGATATTGCAAATTTTCTCACTGATTGTAGCTGTATCCGTAAGACACAAAAAACATTTTACAGTTTCTTCGTTAACTTTTTTTGGACATCGTTCAGAATCTTGTCCCCACAATCACTCCTTTTTCTTATGAGCACGTGTTGCTCTTTGTTCCTAAAGATCCGAGGTAAGCATTCTCATGGAGGAGAAACGTATTGTTTTAGAGAAACTCCATTTTCTATGCCTTTGACAAGGCGCCAAGTCTGTACTTCTTATTATGAAACAAAAGAAGAATCTTGACCAAGTTTGTTAAAACACAAGATCCCAATTCCCAAGTCATTGCAGAGAACAGTATGGATTAGTTGCCATCTTCAATACATTTTAATAGAAGAATATTGGTTAACTAACTTCCTCATAGATAAGTAGCCCGAAACCAGAAAGTTATCGACCTTCCTACATATCAACTTCCTAGCACCAGTACATAACTGAAATCATTGTTTAGCTATACTTTTCACTGAATGCCTAACGTGCACAATTAGCCAAGTTCATAAGTCGACATAGTTTGAATATTAGAATATACTGATAAGAGGAAAATTTGACCTAAGACATATACAAACTTAACCCGAAAACCTACAATAGATTCAGCCTCGATGATCACGGTGAACGATGGACAAATATTCCTAAAAAGTTCCTATACCATACCAGGGCAAGTTCATCTACTCAATTTATTCCAGCGAAAGAAGGATAAAATACAAACAAAAGCAAAACTAACCTTCATATCTAAGAATCACTTTTACACTAACGTATAGGTAACATCTCTATTAACATAATACACACACACACACACACACACATTGCACAGTCATTCAGTGAAACCCAAAAATAGAAAAAGCAAAAAATTGAAGTACCCGGCAGAGGAATGATGCTGGTGCATCGAATTTGAAATCCAATGAAAGTTTAATTTACTGATTTATCAGTTGAACAGGGAATCAATTAAGCGTAATTGCACAGAAATGAGGAATTTTTGCTCGAGATTAAGATATGGCGACAGGCGACGGAAGATAGAGGCGTTGATTGAGGATGCCCTTTACAATTATTTTATTGCAGAAAGCCCCAAATTCTCGATTTTGAACTCTGAATTTGACCGGAGGGAATACCAGATGCGTAAAATGGGTAAGCTATTTTAGACCAACACTACTTCGTGTACAAGGAGAATTGCCCGACTGCATTAGAGGAGGATATGTGACGCACATTTATTGGACCTTGGACAAAAAACAGTTCTATCTTAACCAATGTACATGTGCCGCCTATCTTCTTAGTATTCTCTCAACGATCTCTCCTATGCAAGGGGCTTAACTTATTTCAAGACTATTGATGCACAAATGTTAACTATTTATAGGCCAGACATGATCTGCATTCTTAATCAAATGACAGTTGATTGATGTGTACAAATGTGCATGAGCTTAAAATGACAAACTTTTTTTTAATGTCGAATTAAATTTAGAACGTCTAATAAATAAGAAAGTTTGTTAATGAAGGTATACACATAGTTGATATACAAGTGTTAACTTATAGGCCTAAAACGATCTGCATTTTATTGAAATGACGTTGTTTTGATTGTACAATTGTGCATGAGCTCAACATGACCTGCTTTTTAGAGTTGAATTAATTTTGAGACTTCTAGATAACATGAAATAGGACCATTTGTTGATCGCTAACTAATAGAGGTAATTTAAGTTAGAAATGCACATCACTTTGAATAATATTGTGATGACGGTATTTTAGTTTCAGCCGAGCTATATTCTATACTTAAAAACCTTCAACAAATAAAAAGATGGAAATGAACTTTACGAGTTGTAAAATATTTTAGAAATAAAATCAAATTTTAGTTCCTCTGTATGGTTCGATATATATATATATATTTTTTTTTTTTTTTTTTTAACCGTTCCTAAAAAGGGAAGTTGTTTGCAATTTTCTCTATCAATCCAAGATGTATTTAGTTGGTTAAACTAAAAATAACTAACACGATGTTTCGTTGCATCCAATATTATCTAACTACCAAAAAACAATAATTTTATCAAGATATTTACTTTGTTAACCCCAAAAATTGTATCATAGTTGTGGTTAACAGATCTTAAAATATCTCACGTCCACGTAAGCCAAATTACAATATACCTAAGCAAATTATTGATTAGACAATTAAGATGCCCAAATCAATGATTAGGGAATAAAAAGGGGCTTCAATTGTGGACCTTCAATCAATTGGGGTGGATAGGTTTTCGAGACAAAATATCAATAAAATGCGTAGTGAGTATATATCCTAGAGAATATGAAGTTGCATTACCATTGAATGGTATTAAGTGCGAGTTTTTATACTTATGTGCAGTGAATGGAGCCCCTTGAATGATACTACATGTGGCTGCATCCAAATGACTTCCCTTTCTTGTCATGTATATCAATCAATTTCAGCATTAAATGCTAAGACCACATTTGCATCCATAAAGCCTAGTATGTGCCTGAGATTTGACCATATAGGCGTGCGGCGACGGTTATGGCAGTGAGTTGTCTTGTCAGTCATCATCATGAAATCTATTGCGGATCTTGCTATCGCATTATCACGGTTGGCTCTTATATGGGGGCTCTGCTTGGATGGGATCGGTTCGGCTTAGTTCCCTTGGGAAGGGGTCGTCCCGCGCTTACAATAGAATCGCATCTATGCCACGTAAGGTGCTGGGGCTGGGTGCAGGGGCCCCTCTCACATGCCTACGTGGCAGGATTTGGTATAATAATTTTAACGAGTAACAACAGTCCCTGAAGTCCAGGTATGGTTATTTATACGATGTGTGGACTTTTAGTTTTGAGAGATATTTCGTTAACTGAGACTTGAGACGCGGTCGAAGGATATGCGATGGGGTTGTAGAAGTAAAAGCAAGCCCATTTGGCAGTTGGTTCTTGGGATATAGGCTGACGGGCAAGGACGAGGCCTTCGGAGACGCCTCAAATCCTTTTGGGAGCAGAAACCTATCTCAAGGCTGCAAGACGCTGGGCGAGGCACTTGGAGCATGTGTCGAGCCTTCTGGGATCCTGAAACCTATCATAAGGCTGCAAGACACTGGGCAAAGCCCTTGGAGCGTATGTCGAGCCTTCTGGGATCTTGAAGCCTATCTTAAGGCTGCAAGACACTTGAGCAAGGCCTTTGGGGTATATGCTGAGCCTCTTAGGATCCTAAAGCCTATCTTAAGGCGGCAAGACGCTAGGGCGAGGCCTTTGGGGCATATGTCGATTTTCATTGGGGCAGAATCCTTCCAAATGACATGTCTTAATGATTTGAAGGGTATGCTGATTCCCAATAAAAACAGCTGGGTGGTGTGGCAGTTTTCTAGGCTCGAGCTATGTACGCATTTAATGAGCAATGATGATGATAAGTTACACCTGGCATGGTCTATGCGAATTTTCGACGCGTGTTTGGTACGATTTCATCTTGGCCCTTGATTCGAATTTTTAACAGGCCTTTTGATATTTACGTGGCTGATGGGATTACAAGTGGATGGCCCGGATCAAAGGAAAGAAAGATCCAACGGTGAGGGCTTTCCCACTCTGTGTATATAAAAGGCCGAAAACCTACCGTTTTGTCTTTTCTTCACTTTACAAAAGTTTTAGACGTAAGTGCCAAAAATAATTCCTTCGACCTTAGTATCTCTTTACTGTTCCCGACGATCAACTCCATTTTCTTCTGTCTCCAAGCATTTCCAGCGTCTTAAGCTTTTAGAACCTGTGTAAGTATCCATGATTGCCAAGGCATTTCTTTCTTCACTTAAATTAGATGGCTTCCTCCTCGAAAAAAACACGGCTGATGGGTCTTCTGGGGTAAATATGGCTTTGATTTGTGCCGAGGCGGGTATTCCTCTAGTGATTCCTACTGAGCGGATCATGGAGGCGATGGGGGGCCCTCATAGTGCATGGATGATGCAGGATGGCCCTATAGACTATAGCGTTAGGTAGGGGGCTTCTTTATGGCCAACAGATGTGAAAGAGAATGAGCTCGAGGGTTTTAGGGAGAAGTTTAGGATTCCATACAATGTTGAGTTGTTGGTACCAACTTCTGAGGAGAGGGCCTATTTCCCCAGGGAAGGTTGTGTTGCGGTGAGCGATGCGATCTTGAGTAGGGGATGAAACTGTCTCTACATCCTTTCTTTAGATATATCTTTAGGCAGTATAACTTAACCCCCACCCAGCTAGTACCAAACGCATGGAGCCAACTGGCGTGGCCTTTCTTCTCTGGAAGGAGGTTACCCTTGACGAGGATATGCCCCCACATGCTTTTCAGACCCTCTTTCAACCTCAGTCCTCTAGTGGGAGGAGCGATTGTAAGGGGTGGTATTGCATGAACCCCTGGGTCCACATTATCATTTCATCTGGGGGACCCATACTTCTTTCAAAAATTGGAAGTATTCCTGGTTCTGAATTAGGGGTCCCTGACCGACAATGGAAGGATATGTGGTCCTAGAGATCATAGTGCCGACCCAATATCACGAGTATAGTGAGTCGAGCTTTCTTTTAGCATGCAGTTTGTACGAGCTTTTCTTTTCTTTCTTATTCTAACGCTAACTTTATACAGCGGCAGTTAATCAGTTCGAGCTCGAGCTCGAGCTCGAGCTATCTGAGTGGACCATTTATGAGCTTCCTACAGAGAGGAGGTATTTTAAAAACGTCATTAGCAAAAGAAATCTTTTCGTCACTCACCAGCTAAAGGCTACAAAGGGTAAGGATGGTACACTTCTTTATGGACTAACTATTTTTCATGAAAGCTCTCCTAAATATCTTCATTCGTTTCCAGGGCAACATGACAAGAAAGAATACGTGAAACCCAGCCTCCTCCACTTGAGAACCCTAGGGGAGGCTCAGAAAAAGAAACCCTTGAGCGCTGGGTCGTCTTCTTACAAGAATCAGTGGGACGAGCTGGCTCGCCTCTCTAAGATGAACCCGCCACCTCCTCCAGAGAAGAAATGAGAGAAAGAAAAAGGAAAAGAAGAGGAGGCATCTTTGGAGAGGGTTCCTAAGAGGAAATTTGTTCTGCCGAAGAACGCTGGGCCTCCCCCAAAACACCAAACAACCATAGATGATTCGCTTCGGCGTCCCATCATTGCCGAGCCAATTTCCTCCATAAAAATTGTGGATGATGAGGAGGCTACTGAGGAGGAGGTAAGCCTCGTGAAGAGGCGAATGGTGAGGGACCCACTGAAGGTAAAGCCCAAAACTTTTTGGGTGGGAGGGTTGATGAGATAGCCTCCCCGTTGATGGAAATGTTTCCTACTGAGGTCCAATGGACTATGAGGATCCATCATAAGTATTGGGCTGAAAAATACTCCTCGTATGCAGAGACCTGTGATGCAGTAGATATGGTAGAGGCCAGACTTACCCTGGAGGCCCGCTCACAAGGTTTCTTTTTAAATGTTCAAATGGAGATGAGGCGGCTGCAGGACTACAATAGGGAGCTCTTTTAAAAAGACGAGGATGCCAAAGCTGCGACGGGCAAGGCAAAGGCTCAGGCGTCATCTGCCATGAAGCCAACGAGGCCTCCAAAATCAAGCAAGTCGAGGCCGAGTCGAAGGCGGAGGCATTTTCCAAAGAGAACGACGAGCTGAAGAAGGAGGTCCACCTTTGAAAGGCAGAGGTCAATGCCCTGACGAAGCGGGCGGAAAATTCTGACAACCTGCAGAAAATAGCTTCATCGGCTTTGGAGGTGGCCAACAGGGAAAAGGGGGGATTAAGGGCCAAAAATGACGAACTGATTGCTGAGGCTGCTGAGTTGAAGCAGCAGCTGAGTGAGGCAGGGGTGGCGTGGTGAATGAGTATGTTGCCCACTTCCATGAAATAGCAGAATACGATGGGCTTGGCATATATTGGTGAGGAGTGGCTTATAACGAAGTGTTTGCAAAACTTGTCGAGCTACATCCTCAACTGGACTTGGCCGCCCTAAAGAGAGAATTTATTTCTGCTGAATCGTCTACTTCTGTCAACAAGGCCGAGGATTCGGTGGAGGAGGTCGAGCCCCCAGAAGAGCCTCAGCAACATGACACTGCCGCTTCTTAAGATAAGCCTCTTTTCGTTTTGAATCTGCACTACTTGTAATTATTTCCCCCTTCTATTGAATCTCAATTTGACTTGAACAAATGATTGAAATTTATTGCCAAGCGTTTGATAGTCCATTGGCTTGGTGCGATTATTTGTCACTTTTACCCTATGGGCGGTCATTTTAACAAATAAGTTAACAATAAATGGGCTCGCCACAATTGCACTTCCTCAATCAAGCAAACGGCTCGCCACAATTGCATTTCATTGATCAGCCTTAGTATGAGCTTGTCATCTTTAATAAATAAGTTAAAAATAAATGGGCTGCCACAATTGCACTTCCTCAATCAAACAGACAATAAATGGGCTCGACACAATTGCATTTCATTGATCAGACTTAGTATGAGCTTGTCATCTTTAACAAATAAGTTAACAATAAATGGGCTCGCCACAATTTCATTTCATTGATAACGGCCAGGACTTGCTGGTAATATATTCTCAGGTGCTCAACATTTCAAGGATGAGACTGCACTTTCCCATCCAATTTCTCAATTAAGTATGTCCCTGGTCTAACTTCGTTTGATATGCGGCATGAGCCTTCCCAATTTGGTCCCAATGTTCCAACGACAGGCTCCTTGGAGGATAGGAAAACTCTCCTGAGTACCAGGTTGCCCAATTTGAATGATTTCTTCTTCACCCTTGCGTTGTAGAATCTTGTCATTTTCCTTTGATATGAGGCCAGCCTTGCTTGGGTGCCATCCCTCCTTTCTTCAAGGAAGTCAAGCTCGCATCTCCTTATCGCATCGTTAGATACCTCGTCGAATTGCAAGCGGCGAGGCGAAAGAAGATCCACTTCGACTGGGCTCATAACTTCAGCTCCATACGCCATGGAGATGGGGATCTCTCCTGTCGCCGTTCGACTCATTGTGCGGATTGCCCAAAACACATGAGAGAACTCATCCACCCACGCGCCTTTTGACACATCAAGTTTTTTTAAAAGGTACTTTATAGTCTTCTTGACTGCCTCGACTTGACTATTGGCATGGGGGTGATGGGGTGAAGAAAAGTGCTTCCTGATGCCTAGTTCGTCGCATAAGTCCCTGAGTTTTTTGTTGTCGAACTGTCGCCCGTTATCTGTGACAATTGAGTGGGGAATTCCGAACCTGCATATGATATTATTCCATATGAACTTAGAAATGTTTTCCTCGGTTATTTTAGCTAATGATTCTGCTTCGACCGACTTAGTAAAGTAATCTATTACGACAATTTCGTAGTTTGCATTTCCTTTCCCTTTTGGCATAGACCCTATCAAGTCGATCCCCCACTTAGCGAATGACCATGGACTAAAAACCACGGTGAGCTCTTGGGATAGTTGCCTCTGAATAGAAGAGAAGCGCTGACATTTATCGCATCTTTTCACGAATTGCATGGCATCCTTTTTCAAGGTAGGCCAGTAATATCCTTATCTCAGTACCTTGTATGCCAGTGCCGGACCCCCAGTGTAGTTGCCACATATTCCTTCATGAATTTCTCGCAAGACGTAGTCAGCCTCATCCCCTCCAGTGCAACGCAGGAGAGAGGATGATAAGCCTCTTTTGTAAAGTGCCTCGTTTTGCAGTACATAGTTGGTGGCTCTGCGTCTAACTTTGTGAGCCTCCTCTTTATTCTCTGGCATTATGTGGTCTTTGAGGTAAGCTATAATAGGCTGCATCCATTATGGAGTTCATTCAACCTACATCACTTCCTCCACCTTGGATGTGGAAGGCCCGAGGAGGTATTAAACTGGTATGGTTTTGAGCAGCTCCGAATCTTTGCTGCTAGCCAATTTCGATAAAGCGTCCGGTGCAGGTTTTCCATTCTCAAGATTTGGGTCAGCTCAAATTTCTCAAAACATGGGATCAGGTCCATGACCTTCTTCAGGTATACTGCCATACCCTTATCCTCGGCTGCAAAGCTGTCGCTGACTTGGCTCACGACTAGTTGGGAGTCACTCCGGGCTGTTAAGTTATTGACCTACATTTCCTTGGCCAACCTGAGGCTTGCCAAAAGTACCTCATACTCCGCTGCGTTGTTGGAGGTTTTAAAACCAAACCTTACGATGCAACTAAGCTTGTGTCCCTCTGGGCTCTCTAACAGTTCTCCGGCCCCGACCCTATTTCTCCAGCGAATCCGTCAACGAACAATCTCCATGCTGGGGGGTCTGCTGGTTCCATTGCTACATTGATGTTTGTTGTTTCCGTAATGAAATCAGCTACCACCTGTCCTTTCTTTGAGGTTCTTGGCTCGTACGAGATGTCAAATTCGCTTAACTTTATCGCCTATTTCATCATCCTTTCCAATGCGTCTGGCTCTGTAGTACCTGTTTTAGGGGGAGGCTCGTCAGCACACGTATGCTATGGGCCTGGAAGTAGGGCCTCAACTTCCTAGAGGCAATCATAAGGGATAAGGCCAGCTTTTCCATGTTAGAATTAGGGATGGAAACGGTTCGGTTCGACCAAAATCATAACCGCACCATAACCACGTA
>CAIGRP010016719.1:0-10460 GCA_903798385.1 Fraxinus cuspidata
GGGGGGGGGGGGGGGGTGGAGATGCTGATCCACCGAGGGATGATTCTGGATATTAGAGGCCTATGAAATTCCTATGAACAATAGTGAGAGTTTTAAGTGCGGAGCATTTTTTTGGAAAGAAACATGAATTTTGATACTGACCGACTTCAAAAATGACTATTTTCCTACTTATCCACTTCCCAATTCCATGGGGCTGGTTAATATTCTGTTACACCTTAATGGGTTTGGTTGAAAGAACTAATCCGTGTATTTACTATATAATTTTCTTTTCTGAAGCCTGATAATAGGTTTTACATTAAAGATTTTTTTTCTTGGTAAAAGTAAAAGTGCTCTTTCCATTTACTACTTTCAGAGAGTAGGTGTTTGCAATCCAGTTATGCTTCTGGATGAGATTGACAAAACAGGTTCTGATGTTCGTGGTGATCCTGCCTCAGCTTTACTCGAAGTTCTTGATCCTGAACAGAACAAAACATTTAATGATCAGTATCCAATCATTATCATCATTATCTTCATTTCTTTACAATACGTTAGGGAAAAGTTGCATGTTTTTATGTTGTCTTAAATTTGACTGGTTGACATTCTAGTTGCCACGCATATACACAGATGTGTTTAATGTTGATCTCTGGACTGCACATTGACTTCTTTTGAGCTGCAACTTGAGTGCTCAAAGACGATACAATTCTTTTCCTTGCAGTTGAGTTTTGTCTTGTCTTTGGACATTTATTACTGCTACTCTGCTTCACTTTTTGTTGTTCTTATTCTACGTATCTTTTGCTTCTAGAGCATATCTTTTTGCAAAACATTCTTCATGGGGTTCCCCCATTCTCCATTATCGTGAAGTGAAGAAATGGGAAACTTGTTAAATTTTGTATAGGAGTATGCAATTTGATTATGCCTTGGGCATGCACTGATGATGAACTACAAAGAGGCTTGTACTTTCGATGGACCTCAATTAGTGTATATGTGGCAAGCTACAAAAAATAAGTGATTTATCATTTTCTTAACCTCATGGAAAACTTATTTACATAGTGATTTCTTAACTGTGGTTGTTAGCTATTTGAACGTGCCATTTGACCTTTCAAAGGTGATTTTTGTGGCTACTGCCAATAGAGTGCAGCCTATTCCTCCACCACTCTTAGACAGGATGGAAGTCATCGAGCTGCCTGGCTATACGCCTGAAGAAAAACTTAATATAGCATTAAGGCATTTAATTCCACGTGTACTGGATCAGCATGGTTTAAATTTGGATTTCCTTCAAATTCCTGAGGTATTGAATTTATTATTTATCATTTGTCTCACATTTATTTGGTTTGAATTATAATTATATCTTTAGACGTGATTGTTCTAGTGGCTGTTAATTGCTTAATGCTTCACACTAGATAGCTTGACCATGGAATACTAAATATGCATGCTTTTGTTTTCTCTGATGCTTTCTTCAGCTGGTGTCATATTTTTATAGCATTTCCAGTTCAATATGTACTGTTTTTCACTTTTTTCTTTGTTTCTGAAGTGTTATTATAATTTATTCCAAGATTTAAGTGACTACACGTGGCTCCTCCCTAATAGCTCGAGCTTTTAGCTAATGTTATTCTACAATTTTTTTAACGTTAGTATCATGCTAATGATGTTGGGGTTCCTCCTATTTTCTTCTTGTTATTCTAGAGAAAATCCAAGTCAAAGTCAACAATAAATTTTAATCACACATTTCATCAACTCTTATCAAAATCTACTAAAAATCTTATTTTTGGCTACATCAAACATGGGCTAAGTTTGTTTCTCTAGTAATACGTAAATTAAATATGCTTTGAAATTTTAAATACTTTGTCCTCTTTTCGTAGTAAGTTGTCCTTAGTTTCCTTAATTGAGTATTATATATTTACTGTATGTGAAGATCATATTTATGCACATATGTCAATCAGGATTAGAATATATATTTGCCATAATTAAACAATATATTTATGGCATGATTGTATATTATTTAGGTAGATTTCTACATTTAGTTGCTTTCCTCATAAACCTTCTGAACAGCAGATAGAGATTCTTCTGGTACCTTAGCATAAACCGTGTCACTAAATTCTCCCCATAGATTTTGAAACCCGGAAAAATACTCCTGAATGGAGAGATCGCCTTGAGTGTCACCAGAGATTTCATATTCCAATTGAAAGCGTCGAGCAATGTTGTTCTGATTATACACCTTCTTTAAGTACTCCCACATAGATTTAACAGTTTTGTATGACTCAGATTGAGAACAATTAGCTGATCAACTGATCTTAAAATCCATTTCATCGCACTAGCATCTTTGATTTTCCACTTTCGTGTATATATATTCTAATCCTGATTGACAACATGCATGTGTCATATCATATCAACTGTACGGTTGTTGGAATGTGATAGTTTATAGTGCCTGCAACTTATAAAAACCCATTTCTAGGGGTCGGTTGGAGAATCTTGCTTATTTCCAGAAGAGTTAATTTTTTGTTCAATAAATGGGATATTTAATATAGGATAGCCCACCTATTTTTCCCCTAACCCTTTTCCCCTTTAAACTCAAATATATGTCCTATTTGCAATTCCCTTATACTTATTAAACACTAAACTTGGTCTGAGAAAAGTGTTATGGTGACCAAAAAAGATGATGCTTATACATGTGATGTGGGCCTTGCTGTTGTTGTAGGCTATGGTGAAACTTGTCATCCAAAGGTACACTAGAGAAGCTGGTGTCCGTAATCTGGAGAGAAACTTGGCTGCCATAGCTCGTGCAGCAGCTGTTAGAGTTGCAGAACAAGAACATGCCGTGCCACTTAGCAAAGATGTCCAGCAAATTGCCTCACCTTTGTTGGAGAGCAGACTTGCTGATGGAGCTGATGTTGAAATGGAAATCATTCCCATGGGTGTTAACAATCATGAGATATCACAGGCATTAAGGATCATGTCGCCTTTGGTTGTGGATGAAACCATGTTGGAGAAAGTACTGGGGGTAAGCAGTATTTTCTTTAAAGTTATGAATCTATAAATAAATTATTTTGGCTTAAGCTGCTTGGACGTATTAGGGACAACAAAAAGGTCTTTAATGCCTCATTGTTCTTTTCATATCTTGAGTTCATTTTGGATATGATGAATGTTCTGTATGATGGAACTGCAGCCCCCAAGATATGATGACAGGGAGACTGCAGATCGTGTTGCAACTCCTGGTATATCTGTTGGACTCGTATGGACAGCCTTTGGTGGAGAGGTTCAATTCGTTGAAGCTACTGCAATGGTGGGAAAAGGTGATCTACATCTCACTGGCCAACTTGGGGATGTTATTAAAGAATCGGCCCAGATTGCAATGACATGGGTAAGCCTTTCCTTCTTTCATAGAGTTTTTGGGAGATGGAATAATCCCATCCTTGTCGTGAGCATTCATTTTAATGAAAATGGGGTCATGATCCTTGTGCGTATTCTCTGAAGCAAGATGAAAAGAAGCAAATCGGCAATAGCACATGACTCTGGTACTTCTCTTGGCGCTAGTCAAGTGTTTTTAACACTTGGAGAAGTGAAGTATGTCTTGTGAGCTTAGTGGACATGTGCCTCATTAAATGGCTACTATAGTATGGAATTATAATGCAAGAGGCGTGGCTTGCTATTGTTGTTATAAAAACGTGGTCATGTTTTTGCTGTTTCTCTTAGCCCCAAAATAAGTACATAAAATTTTCCTATAGGAAACGGCATTATACTTTGAGACTTCGTATGGAGTTCTCCAAGTGTTTTGAATGTTTGAGGGTTTAATATCAATGTCGCAGATAAAAGTTGGGGCTTATGGCTCAAAAATTTTAAGAAATGTGGTTGTGAATTTAGCTATTAGAAGAACTGGCACTTATCACCTAGCATTGAATATGTTTTATGTTTCTCAAAAAGGGGTCCGGACATCAACTCACAAGACACTTTGAACTGCACGTTTTGTTATATTGACTCTTTCAACAGTGTTATTTAATTTCATTTTAATAGACTCAGCATAATACTTGAATTCCCACTTTTTAGTTATGCAGTTAAATTTTGATTATAGTACTTAAATCAAAAACTTTAAATTTGTTGGAGTCACAAAGACACAAACATTGCAAGTGGCAGTTGTTGAACTTTTCTTTTATTGGAAACTTTTTAATCAAAAAGTAAACTAATATAGCATATTTTTCTAAAATTGAGAGTTTGACTTTCTATTGTAGCAAATGTAGCAATAACTACAAGGCATGGGAGTATATAATACTGCAGTGCAGATAACTTTTTGGATATCCGCAAAGCGATGTATGAAAGAAATTGAGAGTCTCTCTATGCGCTTCTTCCCATCTTTGTAAGCCATTAACATTCGTTTGTGATAGAGATGGGATGGAGTTCTAATATGTTGACAAGATGCACATACATGAGGAATGTTGTATGAACTGGTCTAATCTCTCTTGAGATATTCAATTTGTTCCTAATTGACTTGTCAGAAAGCATTTAAGTTTCGAAATAGGGCACTATAAAGATTTCATGCATCCACCACTTCTCAATCTTCATCATGGTTGGATCAAAGAGAAACAGAAAGATGAAGGTGTGTGCTATATATTGGTGTTGGCTGGAGAAGTTGGTGTATACAGCATCAAGGAAGAATATCGACAAGTTTGGCTGTTATAATCTAGAATAATAAATATGAAATTGGTACGATGGCAGTTTTAACTTGTCTAGAAGAGTTTTAAAAAGATAGTGCACGTATTGCTATCAAAGGCATACAAAGATCTGCAAATTCCTTTTTGTACTATCACATTTTTTTTTATCTCAGTATAAGTTCTACATTATCTCCATAAAACGTTTCCAAGTTGATTAAACATACAATTCTTCCATTTCCCTTCATTTGATAAATACTAGTGCAAAGTTCTGCATACTATATAATTGATGCATTATACACGTCTTGCACATTTCTGTCTGGTCCAGAAAGCAAGATGGTTTAGTGAAGTAAAAGTTTTCTTTTTGTTTTCATAAACTTTATTGTTCTTTCTTCCTCTACAGGTGAGGTCGAGAGCAACAGAACTTAAGTTGGCTACTGCTGAGGAGACTAATCTCCTTGAAGGCCGGGATATTCACATACATTTTCCTGCTGGGGCTGTACCTAAGGATGGACCATCAGCTGGCGTGACTCTTGTAACCGCTCTGGTTTCACTGTTCAGTCAGAGGAAAGTACGAGTAGATACGGCAATGACAGGGGAGATGACTCTGAGAGGTTTAGTTTTACCTGTAGGCGGTATTAAGGATAAGGTATGCTTTCAACTTATTTTTAAGAGGTTTATTTTGCTACCTGTGACCTCAGTACTTGAGCAATGACATCAGTATTAAATTAGTATTTTGGTATGGTTTCATCAATCTGAATCAATTTGCTCTTCGACTATAGACCAAAAAAGAATTTCTTGGTGGAGAAACTCAGCATCTGTTACATGACACGTTGGCTGCCACCTTGTCAAAAAGATTAAGCAACCTAAAATAAGTGCAAAAGAAATTAGCTCACTTGTCCTAGAACATTTTGAATATTGAGTAGTGAAATAACTTTTTTTTTTTTTGGAAAAACATTGTTTTGAATAGTGAATGTTTGGAGAATGTATAGTTAAAAAGTAAGGAAAAGTTTTGGGTTTACGTGTAGAATATTTTATTGTATGAATGTGTAGTTGAAAATTAATATGTAGAAAAAAGAGTTTTGAAAGAATGGGAGTCAAACAGGGGCGAAGTAATCTGATCCAGAACTATAGCATGAACGGTGTGTTATGTTAAATTATCCTTGTATGGTAACTCCTTTTTCTCTCCCCATTCTTTCTATATCAAATCCTCCTGCATCCTCTATCCTTAGTAAAATTAGAGGCTTTGTATATTCTTTGATGTGCTAAAGAAATTTTTTGATGTAAGATTCACCAGACTTCGATGCAGGTGCAGTTTCAAACACTTCCATTTGAATCAGATATATTTTGAATGTAGATGTTGGTATATACCCTTGAGCATGGCTTACTAGTACTATTATATGCTTTTGAAAAGAATAGTAGAGCTGTAATGGTTGGACTCCCGGATTTTATTTTACGTATTTGAAACTGCCAATATGAAGAACAATGTAGCATCAATATGCTTCATCCAATCCTTTTTGTTTCCGCGTCATGGTAATATTGACTTTGAGCTCACTGGGATGCTGTCAATATCTTTCTGTATTTTTGGATGCCATCTATAGGATTACTTTTCGAAGAGAGTGATATTGATTATAGCATTGTGTGTATTTGTTATGAACGTGGATGATAAGTTCTTTGTTGTGCACAGTTTTTTTACACATTTCGATTTAGATAACAGCAGTCCTTGCAACAAATATGCCCTGGTGTTTGTCTTGATATTTGACAGCATACTATACAGGTTTTAGCAGCTCATCGGTATGGTATCAAGAGAGTTATTCTTCCAGAGAGAAACTTGAAGGACTTGGTGGAGGTACCATCAGCTGTGCTCTCCAGCCTGGAGGTAAAATGTTTACACAACAGATGTATTGTTCGTTTATGCTGGCTAAAATAGGTGATTCGAGAGAGTGCATGGTTCATTTTCTAATTAAATCTTGTTGAAATAGATATTACTTGCAAAACGAATGGAGGACGTGCTGGAACAGGCCTTTGAAGGTGGTTGCCCATGGAGACAGCATTCTAAATTATGACAAGCCTTACAATCTAACAAGCATCTTGTGATTAACTACTCCCTCGCCCAGAAGACAGAACGACGACTTCTTTTGGCAAAGATCAAGCATGCAGATGGCTCTTTAGAGGCTTTTTAACACTATTCAAGTTCACAATATTTCAAATGTATCTTGTAACATTACCTGTGTATTATTTGCAGGAACAATTACAGCTTCTTTTTCCTTTATACGAAACCCTGTTCCTGTTGTATTACTCCTCTCTCTCAGCAAGCTGTATTTATTGCAGCAATACTTACAGCATTCTTTTGCCTTTTAATAAAAACCCTGTCCCTGTTGAAATTTTAAGTAGAAAATTCTTTGGATTTCCTGGTTATAATTAGTTAACCTGATGTGAGCTGTTCTTGGAACTCGATTGGTGTGGTACTAAGCAGTATTATTCTTATTTTTATGGTCAAATGTATTATGATTCTTGGTGTAGATGTGCAGACTAACGGAAGAAGAAAGAGGAAAACAGCTGCAAACAATGACTGTCTACATTGGAATTTTGACTTCTCTTTCAAGTTGAAAATTTTACCTTGAATAGTTGCAATCAGCTCGACCAAAGCCAATGATAGGCCCAATACATCCAACTACCACCAATTTGAAAGTGTTTAAACTTGGAAATTGATTTTGAAACTCTAAAGTTAAGTTTGGCGCACAAATTGAGCATATGTTTGGTTCAGATACAAAAATTGATTAAAATTTAAATTAAAGTTAATAATTAAATTCAATCACATATTTTATGAGATTTACAACTTCTTAATTATGCATTTCGTCATTTTTATTAAAATATACTAAAAATTTGATCTTTATATAAATCAAACAG
Source organism: Fraxinus cuspidata (assembly GCA_903798385.1). Classification (NCBI taxonomy): domain Eukaryota; kingdom Viridiplantae; phylum Streptophyta; class Magnoliopsida; order Lamiales; family Oleaceae; genus Fraxinus; species Fraxinus cuspidata. Next base: position 7,530 of record CAIGRP010016719.1, read on the forward strand.
AGTGTGAATAACATAACACTATAGAAAATGGGAGTATGATGACTAATAATAGTATTAACTCCTATTTGGATTGAATAAGAAGAAGAGTTTTTTAGTAGATTGATCATTATTGATAAAATGTCTGGTTAAAAATTGATAAAAGTTGGACATATAAAATGTATGGTTGAAAATGAGTTTAAAGCCAAAAAAAAGTTTTAAAAAAATTAAGGTCAAATCTTGATGGGAATAAAGTTTGGTTCCATAAATTTTATAATATTTTTCTACTTCAACTTGGACTATTTTAAACCTTATATAAGGAGGGTTTCTATAGCTTAATTCTTATAACTTTGATAATAAAACAGAGGGAAAATTGCAGCAGCGATCTCTAATCTTTCACTTTTTTGTAGATTTTATTTTAACCTTCATTTTGTGTCACCCACAATTTCAAACCTTTAAAAAAAAAACGCACCTGAAGTCCAAATAAATGGATCGTTAGTTGACCACAATAGCAAAATTTTACCAAATGTAACAAGGGTAAAATTGTAACTATGCAAAAAAAAAATACAATTAATTATAATAAGGAGGGATAGTTAAATAAAAAAAAACAAAAATCAAACCCAAGGTTATCTTCTTTGCCCCACCCTTAAAAGTACTTTGTTCGTCGTCATCTCCATTACATTATGCGAAAGAACCCCTAGTTCCCTGATGAAAACCACAAACACTCGTCTCCAATTCTTCAAATGCTGAGTTTTATTTGAATGTGGAAGTCGGAGCCACGTATGGGGTTCATGTTCCGATTCGATATGGAACTCAATTACAGTCTGCAAGTACATATTTTCTTAAATTATTTGATTATATGTTGTTAATTCAATTAATCGGTCAAAATTTGATTTTGTTTTTACTGAAATTTAACCGAAATAGTTAGCGTTAGAATGAAATGAATCTATGATACTTTACCTTCTGGATTGGAAACAGAAAGCTAAAAAAATAGTTTCTTGGGTGGTGGGATTGAGAGCGATGGTGTCGATGGTTTGTGATGGGATTGATAGTGGTGGTGCTGGCGGTATGCGTTTGAGGTGGCGACGTTGGGTAGTGTTGATGTTGGGATGGTGGTATTGGTTATGACGATTTTCAGAGGTGGGGTGGGGTTTGTGGAGGAGATAACAATAGCCCTTTTACATTAAAATTGCAAAATTATAATTTTGCTCTTATTACATTTGGTAAAATTTTCTATTGTAATCAACTAACGGTCAAATGGATGATTTGGACCTTAGGTGTATATTTTTGAAAGGTTTGAAACTGTGAATGACACAAAGTGAAAGTTGGGGTAAAATATGAAAAATGTGAAAGAATAGGGATCGTTGCTACAATTTTTCTTATAACAAATATATTTTCTCTTTAAGATTATCTTTTGTTTAATTTTCTCTCCATTCTAATCCCTCCCTTCTTCTTCCTTTTTTTCCCCTTAATCTCTTGTTCTCTCTCCTTTACCTCATCTTTTTCTCTTGATTATATGTCAATTTGATATCAAAGCTCAAATCGTTTCTATTGACCAATAAACTTCATAAAATTCGATCCCCTCAACCAACTGTTTCCACCCTCCAACCACCTACAAACCCTCACTTCTAAACCATAAACAAACCTATTAATCCAAAATACACGATACATCTTCACCAGTAAACCACTCTAAAATAAAGGCAGCAGTTTAGAGGAGAAATTCAATGGTATCTGTACTTCATAGATTATTAGGCAAAAAAAAAAGTCTTGAATGCCGAAATTATTCACCACGAGCAGCCGTCGCCACNATACATCTTCACCAGTAAACCACTCTAAAATAAAGGCAGCAGTTTAGAGGAGAAATTCAATGGTATCTGTACTTCATAGATTATTAGGCAAAAAAAAAAGTCTTGAATGCCGAAATTATTCACCACGAGCAGCCGTCGCCACCCTCATTTCGTTCTACTCTCCCAACACCCCCACACCATGAAACTGCTAAGAGATTTCACCCGCCAAATTTTGACATTGATTATGTCAACTTAATTCACCTATTTCCATCTCCAGTAATTTGTTTTGCCTTGTATTCACGTCAGTGGATTTGTTGACGCACAAAAATGAGGCCCAACTAAATGGTCCAAAGATGGAAGCTCGGTTAAGAAATTCTAAAGATGGGCCCAAACGAGACCATGTAAAGTCCCAAGACAGTGCCGGAGTCATATAGCGGGGGCTATCATCGCCCAAGCCGTCATCACCCAAGAATTCAAGACACCCAAGATCTGAGCGAGCATAGCGCCTTTATTATTATTATTTAAAGCGACGATTATTGAAACAGTTCATTCCACAATCCAAGGACCTCAATCAGGAACGGTTAAATGTCAGGAATAATAGCAGCAGTTGAGGACGGTTTTTGGCAAAACATCCATCATGGAAGAAGTGGGTAGTTACAGGACGATGAGCATCAGTTATTGACAAGTCATCTATCATGGAGAAAAAGTAGGTGGTTACTGGGCGATAAGCAGTTTTTCAAATAATGTTACAAGAAAAACTGTCAAACGGGTATAAAAGGAAAAAGAGAACATTGAAGAAATGAGATCAAATCCAACTCTAAAACAGAATATTATGTAATTTCGTTCATTATCTTTTTTATCGCCAATTACTTTGTAAGTTCAGTGTGCTTGTGCCCCTTGGAGGCATTTCGCTTCTTGTAAATTGTGATCTTCGTAAATAAAGCACCCATCAATGGGACTTTGTCTCGTGATGTTGTTGTTCCTTACATAATCGTCTGAACATTCTTCTAATTATTAGCGAGGCCCGATCACCCGTGTCTCGACATGCCTAAAGAAACTGAATTGGAAATTGATGCACTTGAATTAAAGCCTTGAGTTTTATACTTTGATGGATGGTGCAAGGGTAGGAATAGTCTTAATTAAATCATCTAGGGGTTTATTATAAGTT
>CAIGRP010016721.1:0-11519 GCA_903798385.1 Fraxinus cuspidata
AAGCACAAGATAAGTTATTTTCAACTAATCTAACTTAACATCATGTAACATTCACTAGAAAAAATAACAACAATGCCAATTTTTCCAAAATTTTCGGATTAAGCCACATATGTCAAATATAAACTATAAATTAAAAACCCTAAAATTTTACCACAAAACTCAACCAAAATATATTTCGAATTTACCTCAAAATAGAAGAAGAAATTTAGAACCCACACTCTAATCTCGTTGGTGGCTTCCTCTTTTTTTTCTTTTTTTTCCTCCATTTTTCCCTTCTTTCCCGTTTTCTTCTTCCTCTTCTCGGTTTATTTCTTTTGCTTTATGTGTGTGATAAAGTAAATGGGAATTGGGTTTTAATTGCCTAATAAGTTGAGTATTTGCACAAGACGTCCCTCATCCATCAAACAAAATGACATTAAGTCTTTTACTCCCAAAACTAAATAAATAATTCCCTAAATTCAAATATAATCCATCTTAACCCTTCATATATTATCCATTGAAAAATAGCCCAAGAAAATAATTTGCTTCATTAAGTCCCATTTTGAATATGACTTTGACAATTCCACTTTTGACTTTGAAATAAAATCTTGACTTTTAATTTGTAGGAAATCGGGTGTAACAAGGTTACTGTGTGTTGCAGAGAGGAATGTTGTTTCTTGGAATGCCTTGATTATTCTTTTCTAGGAGATTATGGTGGCCAAGGTTAAGCCTGATTAAATCATGGTCGCTAGTGTGCTTTCTGCATATGCACATTTGGGCTTGCTTGACATGGGCACTGAGGTGCACAATTTTAGTTGTGACCATGGTGTGAAATTAGATATTTATGTTGAAAATGCTCTGATAGATATGTATTGCAAATGTGATCAATCGAAAAGGCTTTAGAGGTTTTTCATGAAATGGAAGGGAAGGACTCGGTCTCATGGAGTTTAATCATCTCTGGACTTGCGGTGAATGGCATTTCTAATCACGCTTTCGAACTTCTCTCTCAGATGTTAAGAGAAGGTGCAAATGCAACCCATGGAACCTTTATTGGCATATTACTCGCTCGTGCTCATGCTGGTTTGGTGGATAAAGGATTGGAATTTTTCCACAATATGTAAAATGATTATGGGTTGATACCGGAAATGAGGCATTATGGGTTTGTGGTCCATTATTTAACTTGCGATGGCAATCTATCTAGGGCAATACGAGTCATAAAGCATATGCCTATTGTTCCATATGTTACTTTATAGAGGATGTTACTTAGTGCTTATAGATGTCATGGTAATCTGGATTTATCTGAAATTGCTTCCAACAACTTAGAGATAGACACACATATATTAACATGTACATACAAGAATCTGGCCATCTATATGTGTGCACTAATAAATGTTGATTATACATAGACAATGCAGTGAATAGTGTATCTAAATACTATTTTAATGCTATCAATTGACAAGATAAAAGTTGACCATAAGCTGACCACGATGAGTTTCCCTTGTATGGTTTCATGGGAGATTGCATCATCCCAAGGGGTAAGATCACTCTAGCAATAGAGATGGGGATTGCACCCTTCATTGTTCACCATTTCATGGAATTTTTTGGTGGTAGATAATTGTTTCTCTTATCATGGAGTACTGGGGCTCCGACCTTGAAGGAACTCTGGACTGTCATTTCTATTCATCATTTGCCATGAAGTTGTCAATCGAGAATGGAATTGAAATGTTTGAAGCGATCAAAGAAGTGCAAGGGAATGTTACTTGAACTTCATAAGGAAAGCGAACTAAGAAGCATCAACGTGATCGTTACAGACATTGAAATGGACGACATCCCTAAATAAGGGAGAAACCCTGAGCGAAGGAAAGATGTTGAAATTACGGATGCCCTTGAAGAAGTGGTCATCATTGGAGTCATACGTAGCTCGGAATAAGAAGCTATATGTGAAGAACAGACCATCCTTAAAGAAGGGGGAGCTGCTGAAGAAGGAGTTAGTTTTGAGGAGCTAGACCCTCATATCATTGATTGCGAGCCTCAAATAGCACCTATGGAAGAACTGAAGAACTTCCCAATAGACCCACAAAACCCCTCCAAACATCTGCAAGTTGGAAGAAATATGTCTATAGAAGCTAATGAGGAGCTGAAAAGCTTCTTACTGAAAAATCTCGATGTTTTCGCTTGGAAGCACAAAGACATGGTTGGTAATGACCCAAAGGCTATAGTACACAGGCAAAAAAGAAGAGCTCTCAATCCAGATAGATATGAAGCTATCAAAAATGAAGTTAAGAAGCTGATCGACAATGGATTTATTTGGAAGTCAGTATATCCTAAATGGGTCTCTAACCATTGGTTGGTAAAAAAGCACAACAGAAAGTGGAGGGTTTGTATGGATTTTTCAAACTTGAACCAAGCATGTCCAATGACAGCTTCCTACTTCTCATAATAGACCAATTTGTGGATTTAACTATCGAACATGAACTTCTTATCATCATGGACGTATATTTCGAATACAACCAGATCTCAATGCTCTCAGTAGATAAAGAACACACTTCCTTCATCACAGACAAAAGTCTCTATTGCTATAAGGTTATGTCTTTCGGGTTGAAAAATGCTCGGGCCCCTACCAAAGACTTGTTAATAAAATGTTCACTAACCTTATTGGGAAAACCATGGAGGTCCATGTGGACTACATACTATGAAGAGCTTAAAAGTAAGGGATCATGTTAAGAACCTTAACAAAACATTTCAAATTTTGAGGAGGTACCAGATGAAGCTCAATCCTTTAAAATGTCCCTTTAAAGTCACTTCTAGAAACGTTTTGGGCTACATCGTCAACTAAAGAGGCATTAAAGCTAACCCTTAAAAGGTTAAAACTTTAATTGATATGAGGTCACCTTAGAAACCAAATGAGGTGAAAGCCTCACCAGACATAAGCTGCCTTAAACTGCTTCATCTCTAAGGCAACGACAAGTCCCTATCATTCTTCAAAATTCTCAAAGGTGGAAATAAGTTCCAATGGACAAAGAAATGTGAGGAAGCCCTCCAAGAATTGAAAGGCACCGGGACAGGGTCTCCACCTCTCCAAACCCAGGGTTAACGAGTGATTGCTATTATATTTGATAGTAACCACTGATGCTATTTATGTAATTTTGGTAGCCGAGGCTCACTATCCAGACATAGATAAGCTAGCCCTCTCCTTGATGACAGCCTCCCGAATGTTGAGACCATATTTCTAGGCTCACACTATTTATGTGTTGACAAGTTTTCCCCTCAAGCAAGTGCTATAGAAACTTTATGCCTCGATGAGGTCACAGAAAGAGGTTGTGACACTCAGTGAACATCATTTTTAAACCAAGGGTTGCCATGAAGGGAAAAGCTCTTATAGATTTTGTGGATGAATTCCCTCTTATTCTAGAAATTGAAGAATAGGAACCTTTTGAACCTCCAACATGGAGCCTTATTCATGGATAGATCATCAAAAAATTCTAGATCAGAAGCCAGAGTCATCCTTATCAGTCCGAAAGGACATAAGCTTATTGTACTGTACGGTTCAATTTTAAAGCCACCAATAATGCAGCGAAATACGAAGCCTTTTTCTCCGGCCTTAGACTAGCCAAAGAAATGCAATCAAAGAGGCTTATTATTAGTAGCGATTCCCAGCTGATAGTGAGTCAGGTCCATGGCAATTTTTTAGGTAGAGATAAGTCCATGGCTGCGTACTTGAAATTGTTATGGAATTCATCTACTCTTTTGAAAGATTTGAGCTGGTACAAATCCCATGAATGAAAAATATTCATGCTGACGCACTATTCAAATTAACAAGTAGTAAAGATTCTGAATTACTCACGGTGGTTCCCATAGAGCATCTTACCAGATCATCCACCACCACTAGCGAAATGATAATATAGGTCGAATACTTCCTTATGGATGAAGCCAATTATATCCTTTCTCAAGGACCAAACAATGCCCTCTGAAAAAGAGGAGGTCCGAAGCTCAGAAGATGATCAGCCAACTTCGTCTTCAAGAACGATGTGATATACAAATGTAGATTCTCACTACCTTACTCCGATACATTGGAGAAGAACAAGCTAATTATATGCTCTGAGAAATTCATGAACAGATATGTGGGAACCACACAGGAGGATGGTCCTTAGTACAGAAAGTATTCCCACGTTGAAAAATGATGCACAACAGTTTGTCAGAAAATGTGATAAATGCCAACGTTTTGCAACTATTCAAAAGCAATCTTCTCAAGAGCTAAATATTGTATCCAGCCCCTAGCCAATTGCTAAATGGGGAATCGACCTTATAGGACCTCTTCCCAAAGGGAGAGGAAATCTAAGATTCGCGATTATCTTTATTGATTATTTCACCAAAATTGGTAGAGATTGAGCCACTTGCCAAGATCACTAAAACCACACTTCCGAATTCCTGTGGAAGAACATCATTCGTAGGTTCGGAATCTCCAATTTAATTGTCTCAGACAGTGGTCGATAGTTTAACAACAAGAAGGTAAAGAATTTATGTGAGGAGCTGGGTATTAAAAAACATTTTTCCTCCCCACATCATCGCCAAGCAAATGGTCAACTTTACTGAACGTTCAATTCAAGACTTACAAAATAAAGATTAAGTCAGCCCACCCTAACCCGATTTAACTGTTAAATCGTAAAACGCCAGACTACAACCAAGCAAACAATTTTTGGCAACTTGCCTTGCACACTATATGTTTGAACCGGAATATTTTACTCTCCATAATAAGGTATGAAAAAATTTTAACATGACCATTTCCAACCAAATTATGCTTGAGAAAAAGGTTTTTATAACATTAGTCAATGATTCTTCAATTTTTTTCCCTAAATCCAAACTATAAATACTCATCCCTAACCACATGCCAATTAAGAAATGTCATATGTCATATCTTATGACTTAATATACATCAAAAATCTAAATAATGTACCTTTTGGACTGTTATTGTATCTCATAGAGATACAATTCATTCTTAATAGACTCAAAACTCATTTTGTAATATTTGGTTATTTATATGTCCAAAACTAATACAATTTTGAAGGTAAAGACATATAGAGAAATCCATTGAGCATCAGGTTGTAGTTAACCAGTTTGGATGGACAAACTTTATGGAAATTTAGCTCTTATTTCCTTGGAAGGTTTTCACAACTCAAACCTTAAACCATAGCACAAATATCCCAAACCATAATAAACATAACAACTGTGAATATGAACGGAACTATTAAGTCCAAGTTAGAGATTACTTCTAGAAGAATAGCAACTGAGATCAAATTTAGTGGAGTCTTTGATACAATTGTAATATCAAATAGGAGGTCAATTTTTCCACCTTGTAATGCTAAGTTGCATACTAATCATATAAACCTTCACGGTCTTTCTCATTGGCATATATCTATATCGAGTCAAAGGATTGACGATAGACTGAACAACATCACAATCTCTCATAAAGTGGGTTTCCAACTCTTGAATGTACTATTAGGACAAGATCTATTAGTAGTGCTTGAGATGTAAACAACGCCAGTAAAAATATATTCAAGTGCAATACCCATTAGCTTAAAAACTTTCGAGCTTAGCAATACAAAACCTTATAGTTGAACACTTGAACATACATGATATTAGTCCTCTACCAAACCACTTTCATGTCCTTACTATCTATTATACTCTTCTTGGTCTCTTTTCCAGTCGCGTCATATATCCCACATTGTTCTAACTCATTTAATTCTTGAGACTCGAAGTCTTATGCAAACTTAAATATTGGTGCATAAGCATATCTTATAGACATAGAAACACAAAGTCGCACATCTTTTAGTTCAACACAATGAGTAGTGTCAATAAAACAATTGACACTACAATTTATAAGCCACATCAACTTATGAAGTTCCCAACTATTGGGGAGAGACAATTTGGACTATAACTCTTGTGGAAAAAATGTGACCAGTTCAAAATTTTCAAAACTACGTTAACCACCCCAACTAAGTCACATTCGAGAACAAGATCTTATATAACAGAACTTATCAAATCAAATATTCAAGTACTAGAATCTATCTTTTCACATACTTGACAAAGTTCTTGATCTCTATTCTACTAGAATCTATCTTTTCATATACTTGACAAAGTTCTTGATCTCTATTCTCTGGACCAGTATATGGTTAAGGTTTGTTTTTTTTTTTTAGTTAAAGGAGGGTGGTACCTCCGAGATTTTATTAATATACACTCACTTGTGGTGGAGGGATATTGTGGTTACCTAAAAATAACGAGAGCAAAAAATGATGAAGTACTACTTCCTTTACAATGAAAGCAAATGACGAAGAATAGAGCAGTAAACAAGGAAGTAATACTTCCTTTACAATAAGAACTAATATAAAAAAGATAAAAAAAAGTATTGAAAATCAAAATAAAATTCAAACTCTAATACTGGGCAATCCATGCCTGTTAACTTGTACTATTGCCATAATATGTCGTGGTAGGTCAAGTGATCCATATAATTGATATCATCAATGATCCCAACCCTCAGCAGCAAGAGCATCTGTAACCTGGTTTCCTTATCTGTAAATGTGGGATATTGTATCTTGTTGAAGGATATGAAGTCTGTGATACGTCTAAGTATACCTTGAATAGCCCATTGTCATTCTCTTCTAGTGATGTAGTGAATAGCCTCTGTAGAATCTGATTTAACCTAAACTACTGAATAACCCAATCCTTAAACTAGTAAAATTCCATCAAGAATAGCATGTAGTTCTACCTCTAATATCATGCATGGTCCATACAAAGTTGAGAAAGCCTTGATACCGTGTCTTGCGTGATCTCTGATGATGTCTCCCCTACTCGCATAACCATCCTTGACGCATCCATCCATATTGATCTTGACATAACCGACTGATAGAGTACCCCACCAAACTAGAATAGAGGAAGATGGGAAGGGGGTTCATAAAAATACCAAATATGGGTGCAATAGTCAAATTCCCTCGCTAATACATAGCTCGAAATAGTCCTCACATATGAAGAAAATAGATCATACAATAGACCTTCCAAATGATACATTTGGCTACCATGCGAATCTCCCTATTCTTCGCATCATTTCTCGAGGTCTATAGATACGAAAATATCAGTAGATGAATGATAATGTGAATGTCCATACGAACATACTGTCCAAAAAACCTCCATCTCTAGAATCTCTATTCGACTCCCTCTTCTGAACTCATAGGTATCTGAAAAATATCCTCAAAATGCTGCCTGAGAATCAATAGAGGAATAATGATGTGAAAGTGTTCGGCCTGCATAAACTGTCCCAAATACCTCCATCTCATAAATCTCTGTCAGATACTCTCTCCTGCACTCATAGTAATCTAGAATAAAGATATACTCTTACTAGTAAAAGTATGAGTGATGGTCTCAATCTCAAAACAACACTGACATCGAGAAGCCAACTGACTGCCAATCCTCATCTAAATAATGATATCAACCGGGATCAAATCATGTTGTAATCTCCAACAGAAGAACGATATGGTAGGAGATATGATAGGGCTCCATAATAGACGAAACGAATCTTGTACAAGCCTGCTAGAACTAATCATGCTGATTCCATAATAAAGCTTCCATTTGATGCGGCCCTCCAGAATATACGATCCGAGACATCAAGATATAGTGGAAATCTGCTCTACCATAACTAATGGAAGAGCCTGTAGCAATCGCCCAAAATCCTATCAAGTCTCCTTGAAAAAATCATTCATCCCACAGATGTATGTTATTTGTGTGGGAAGATAGATGCCAATGAAGAATTACCCATTTAACAATCATGACAAAAGAAGATCTGCCCTATCCCAAGGTGCCACACAATATGTGGTTCCACGCGTGGTCCAAATCTCTTCCGTCTCTTCCAAATAGGAGAGGTTGAATGCAGAACTACTGTAAACAATAGATATGTCCCTCTAAAATATTTGCCCAGTAAAAACTGAGCCCAAAGAGAACTCTAAGACCTAAACAGCCACCATAGCTTCAGTGAGAATGTGTCCACCGTATCCTACAATCGTTGAAAGCCCAGACCACCCTCTTCAGTATGAAGGCAAATCTCCTTCTAACTCTGCCAATGTAGATGACGTGCATGATCCTTGGAATCCCACAGTAATTACGTAAATATACTCTCTAACTTTTTCAGGACGATCTTAGGAGGTCGCATAATTTGGAAAATGTACAGTGGTAAAGAGGAGAGAACGGACAACAAAGTAATCTTACCACTAGGAGAAAGAATGTGTGAAGCCATCCAAAAATCATATTCCTAACCTTCATAATGAGATCATCATACAGAAAGCTCACCTTAGTCCCCTTAAACAAAGGGACTCACATATATATAAATGACTGTCTCTAGTGTGAAAATCTAGTCAAAATCACTAGCCTCAGAATCTAAATATTCGATGCCTTCCTAGGCAATATTAGACCACTCTTGTCTCTATTCACAAATTGGCCAGAGACCTCCTGTAGTGCTCCAAGCAATCAACGACCCTTCTGATAGACTTCTTCTAACCATTAACAAATATAATCATATTGTCAGTAAAAGCAAGATGAGAGACAAGAGTAATGCCTCCATGTCAATACTGCATACTAGGATATGCCCAAAACCTCTGAGTAAGTAGTCGAGGGAAGTAATCCACAATAATAATAAATAAGAACGGAGAGATAGGGACTTCATGTATGAGCCAACGTAATGAAGAAAAAAAACCACGTGGCCAGCCATTCAGAAGTACTGAAAATCGACACTCCGAGATACAACATCTGATACGATCAATCCACTGGTCAAAACCAAACACCTCAAGAATACAATAAATGAATCCCCAATTTGTACGATCATATACTTTAGCCTTGTCTAGCTTCAGCATAACATTCTATCTACATACTCTATAATCCAACATGTGTAGAAGATCTTGAGTCAACAACACATTGTCTTCATAAGTCGACCAAGGACAAATCCACTCTGCTGAGGAAAAATGATATGGAATAGCAATGAACTCAATCTGGTGTTCAACAGCTTTGTGATAAGTTTATTGAACAGTGAATACAGGCTGATAGGTAGGTAATCCGTTCATCTACAAGCATTCTCTCTCCTCTCTCTTCAGAGGCAAAACAATAGACTACAGCAAATCCTTTCAGCTAATAGCCACCCTCAAAAAAATCAATGACTGAACTGTACATATCATGATGTATAATATCCCAATAGTGCTTGTGGAATAATAATGAAAATCCATGAGCGTTCGCGACACTATCAGCATCAATACTGAAAAAGCCTCCTGAACTTCATCAATCAAAGTAAGGCAGTTCAACGCTATATTATCTGCCTCCAGTATCCTAGGTATGATATTAGAACAAAATCTAGAAACTATGAAAGACCAGATAATAAATCTTGGAATAAAAAGACCATTGAGCTCTGAATAGCTGCTGGAGTAGAGATAACTTCCCCTACCTAAGCCGTGATAGTCTTGATATGAGAACTGATCATTCGTCCCTATACCAGCGAATGAAAATATTAGGTGTTGCGATCTCTCTCACGCACCCAACGAGAATTAGCCTTTTGTTTTCAAAAATCCTCATCAATAGATAAGGTTGATTCAAATTAGCATGTGCATGATATAGTAAATCACAATGTCCTTACGTAGGGTCACCCTCAAAATTAATCTCTGCCTTATAAACCCTTTCCTCAGTATCTCTAATGCTCTGGAACACATCACTGAATACTCATTGATTCCACCATTGTAACCATTATTTTAGCGTGAAGAACTTCTCCTAAAGAGCAATCATTCCCATAAGATGAGTAGAGAGTGACCACTTCTGAGAGACAAAGGCTGATAAATCATGATACTTGGTCCAAACATTGAGGAATCTAAATGGTCTAGGGCCCAAATCATCATCAGAAATCTACTGTAAAAGCAAAGGTGAGTGATCATATGAAGTCAAATTCAGATGAGTTGCAGTAAGATGTCTACTAAAATCTATAGCTAAGGAGTTAATCAAAACTCTATCCGATCTCTTATTGACCCTACCATTAGTCTTGGTAAACTAATACAGAGAAAACCAGCGTCCTCTAAGCCACTATCCAACATCATATCAAAAAAATCGCTAAAACTACGATATTACGCTCACCATTATGTGCGATTACATTTAAGTCTCCCTCAACAAGCCAAAGATCATCCATTGATAGAAAAATGTGGTAAAGACCTGCCCACAAGTCCCTCCTAACATAGGCCTTAAAAGTAGCATATACAGATGTCAGGTAAATAGGTCATGCTAATCTGGGATCCATAACCTTAATGTGCAGAAACTGGATATGATCAACAATAACAGTAATGGTAGTACCCACATTCTAGAAGACCCAAATCTTATTCGACTTATTCTCAACCCGAAAATCAAAGTGCAAATAACGATGAAAAAATTCAAAACTCTTTTCCAAAACCATAGGCTCCAGAATAACCAAAAGATAAACCTGACGAAGCTGAATAAGTTTCATCAAGCACCTTCGAGTAGCTACACTAGCGACATATCTCACATTCTAAATGATGGCACTCATCTGGAAGACCGTGAAAAGGTATCCTGCAATCGACTCTTGGTCACTATCTTGGGTCGTGAAGTGTTGATAACTTTCAAATTTCTCTTTCTAACTGACTGGGACAAATCCTTCATCATCTGCCTTGCTAACCATGCCTACCAAGTCACCAGAAGATGATCTATGATAGAGACCATGCTGATGTACTTCAATTTGAGAAAAACTCTCAAAATCCGACTGATCTGTAGATAGAGAAGCCTCCATGTTCTCCTGATACTGTGTAATAGGCACATTCAAACCAATGGAGACATGTGGCCTCTCTAATATATCCATCAAGAAAGGGTCAAAGTATATAGTAGTAACTGTCATAAAGGTACCACTGATGGGGATCGACATTTGTATACCTGGATGAGTAACTGATGTAACAACAGATTTACTATGAGGAATGACCCTGTGGAGAGTAACTGTAGGATGATCTGATGGCAAAGAAGTAGGAGTCTGCATAGCAGTAGTACTGATGATAGACGGAAAAGTAGAATAAGTGGGAGCCATATATGTAGCAAATGTCTGCGATGAAGCAACTGTAGTGGTAGGGCCACTGGGGGCAATAGAAGGAACAATCTGAGTGATAGACTAGGAAATCTCATTTGGTGTACTATCATGTCTCTTCTGGTTTCTCTTAATAGGTGTTCATCTCATACGAGACACTATTACAACATCCTTACCCTTACCCTTATCCTTGGCCAAAACTAGATTATGACTATGATTTAGATCAACAATACATGGGGCCACAGAAGGTAGAGAAGAATTAGAGACATAAGAACAATTCACATCCGAATGACCAAAGTGTCTGCATTGAAAGCAAAAGTCTGGCACCTTATCATATACAAGCTGCCAATATCATTCTCTCTTTTCACTCTCTATCCATACTTGATCATAATGTTTACATTCTAAATCAACCTCAATACATACCCTCGCTTCACTTGGT
>CAIGRP010016744.1:0-17094 GCA_903798385.1 Fraxinus cuspidata
TGTTATCCATCTATCACTCAAGTGGAAAAATTCATTAGGTTCAACAGAAAGCGTCAACTTGAGTGATAGATGGGTAACACGATGCATAGTCCAGTGACCATTGAGATATATTTTTAAATTCAATTATTAAGTAGTAGCACTTGATGAAGTTCAGTGATCATTGAGATACATTTTTTGAGTTCAGTTATTATGTATTAACACTTGACATAGTTCATTGACCAATGAGACACATTTTTAAGTTCAATTATTAAGAAGTAGCACTTGGCAAAGTTCAGTGATTATTGAGATACATTTTTAAGTTCAGTTATTAGTATTAACACTTGATGTAGTTCAGTTATCATTAAAATACATTTTTTAAGTTCAATTATTAAGTAGTAGCACTTGGCGAAGTTTAGTGATCATTGAGATACATTTTTAAGTTTAATTATTATGTATTAACACTTGACATAATTTAGTGACCATTGAGATATATTTTTAAATTCATTTATTAAGTCCCTCAAATCGACCTTTATGAAAAAAGAAATCAAATAAAATGAAGGGAAAAAAGAGGAAATAGAAAATTAGAGACCTATAAATCAAATAAAAATAGAATTTTTGCTGATATCCATTCTGAAATATACTGATTACATTAGTTTTCAACTGAAAGTTTTGCTGTGCAAATGGAAGATACACTATGCTAAATTTGCTCTTAATGATTTGCTGGGTCATTAAATCCCCAATTATCATATGCGCTTCACCGGCAATTGCCCAAAAATACGTTAAATTTTTGGATTAACTGGTATCATTTCACCGTATTTTGAACTTTGCACGAAAAGATTGAAAGAGAGACAGTAGGAACACTAAAAAGAATTGACAGAGAAAAATTAAATAAAAGTACAAAAATGTTCAAATTAGTGTTAAGATAACTGAGGTCAATTTGATTTTTCATCTTTTTTCCCTTCATTTTTCTTTAATTTCTTCTTTCACCGAGGTCGATTTGATGGACAAATTATTATTAATTAATAACTGGAACTTAAAATTACATTTTAATGGTTACTGAACTTTATCAAATGTTACTGCTCTATAACTGAACTTAAAACTGTATCTCAATGGTCACTGAACTATGCACCGTGTTAACCATTCATTACTCAAGTCGACGCCGTTTGTTGAACCTAACGGATTTTCCTACTTGAGTGATGGATGAGTAATACGATACATAGTTTAGTGACCATTGTAATACATTTTTATGTTCAGTTATGACATAATGACGCTTGACGAAATTTAGTAACCGTTAAGATACATTTTTAAGTTTAGTTATTAAGTAGTAATATTTGACAAAGTTCAGTAACCATTCAAGTAATTAATCCGATATATATAGTAGCGACTAGCGAGTGAACAATAAATGATATGTCACATCAAGTAAGTCATCATATTCAATGATTTATTATGTCATGTTGATTATCGTGTTCCTATCACATTCTTGGTTTGTATCAATTTTAGTCGACTTGACCCATGTTACGGAGTCTTCGATTGTAAGACTCCATGACTATGACAGGTGATTAACCCAACGTACTTGTTATATAGAATTAACAATTGGCTTAAAATTATATATAATATGGAACTTTACTAATACATACAAATATTCGTTTAAATGAATCATTCGTGTGCAATTCACTTTTAAACAACTAGAACTATGTCACAAAGGAGTCGAATGTAAGACTCCATGACTATTGCACACGGTTAACCCAACATATTTGCCATATAGAATTATCGATTGGCTCAAAATTATATATAATAAGGAATTTTACCAATACATACAAATACTCTCAAATAAGTCATTCGTGCAATTCACTTTTCAACAAATGGCCGAGTTTGAATAAAATTTACTTCCACTTCCATAAGTTCATATGAATATCTTTAGTTTGATTTCTATATATATAATAATTCAATTTTAAACTAAGAATGTGATAGATTGCTCTCATTTTCATAAGTTCGCGCAAAAATAGTCTACAATGCGTACGCCAATCATAAATTACTAATTTTAGTGCCATTTACGTCAATTTCTCTTATTGCCAACCGCAGCATGCACCAGCCGAGTGCAAGCCCAATTGTCAGTAAATATAAGTTGCTGCCAGAGTCCATTTAGCACTTTGATGATTGAATACAACAAGGATTTCACAATCTACCTACAATCGGTTTTACAAACCAATCAGAAAGGGTAAAGAAATAACAAGAATTGCACACAAGATATAAGGGATTTCCTTTCCTTTCCTTTCCTTTCCTTTCCATTCCATTCAATGCAACTGAGTTATACAGCGAGTTGAACTCACTCACAACTCACATTTGAATAAATTATCGCAAACCAACCAACGGCTACTCCAAACAAACTACTTTTTGAACATTTCACATAGTACCCATAAGGTCCATATCCACAGTTTCCCTCCAACTATTGTCACCCAACAGTTTATACCAGTTTGAAAATTTCAAGTTCCCACCATTTTACTAAACAAAACCTACCATACCCATAATTACTTGTGCTTCTTCGTCTCTTCATCATCCTCATCCTCATCACTATCTTCGTCTCTGTTTCTCTTTCGAGAAGAAGATGTTGGGAGCTCTTGGACTGAACCATCTCGGTCATCTTCATCGCTGATGTCTTCTTCCTTTCCAGCAAATTCACCTTCATTTCCTAGGTCCAAGCGACTACCATCAGCATCTACCTTTACTTGCCCTACCGGTTGAATAAGGTACTCTGTGCCATAATCTTCTTCCTGCCATTAAACAAAACTCATTTCAGTTAGAATAACCAGGAAGAAAAACAGAAAGCTAGAATTCGCAGTACATCACATCACATACACTAGCTTAACAAAAAGAAAAGAACATCTTTAAACTTGCTGCAATTTCTTGAACAGTCACAGAAATTTCACAAGAATTCAATACTAACAAATCAAAATCTAACAGGACTGCAGATTCCGACATTTCAACCCCTTAAAAGAGGTATGTGAAGAAAAAACCAAAAGGACGGAATGTATGCAAAACAATGATGGGTCACCGAGCTACCGTCCTAGAAATCATGCACCAAACATTAAACAAATACGCTCAGAAACACTGGCCATTAAAACAACAGACATTTTCAACATACTAATCAGAAAACACATTACATGATAAAGTTCATTATATCAGCTAACTTGTGAGGAAAAAATTAAGGAGACTCCACCAAAAATAATATACACACAGCAGAACATCAATGCACGCACTGTAACATTTCATTTCTCTAAAACTACCAATAATACGCAAACCAAGGTGCAGTAAAGCTCAAAATTTGTACTACAAATGCTCAAGAAACAATTTAGATTACGACATGCGAACTAGCACAGGCAATTAATATTTACCATAACTTGTGTATCAAAAGAGCTAGTATGATAATTCACATTTTTTAGCACATAAAAGTGCACGTGGAATCAGATGCTCAATTGATAAAAATGCAAAACATGGGCATGTAATCCGATCAGCAAGATCATGTATATAATTCATGTCCAGCACCCCAAACCAATAAATCCCTAAATAAGGACATTATTGTCACGAAGTTAAATGGATCATCACCTCATCTTCATCCTCAAAGTCTCCATCCTCCTCATTGTCCAGATCTTCCTCTCCCATCTCTCCATTATCATCATTGTCACCATGCTCGTGACCATCAATCTCTCCTTCCACACCTATCAACCTCCTGTTACTATCAGGCTCTTCAAAATTACCCTCATCATTATCTACCTCTTCATCATCATCCTCCACCCCATCCTCGTCATCACTACTGTCATCTGTCTCGTGGACCTCCACCACATCATCCTCACCCTCATCTTCTTCATATATCTCTTCCACCGAATCATCATCTTCCTCACTCTCATCACCCTCATCCTCCACCCTAATCCCATTTGAGTGATGATGGGAATTGCTTGCACCAATTAATCTGTTAACCCCTATAGAAGTCTCAGTTACCTCCTCATCTGCATCACTCTCCTCATCCTCATCCACATCAATAACCCCATCGTTCCTAGTTAGATACCCATTACTCAACCTAAATGGCCAATTCTCCCCTTCAATTTCCCCGCTCCCAGCATCATCCTCATCATCGTTGTTGGCCTCCTCCTCATCATCCAACTCAGGCCTCTCATTCCCCTCATCGTCCTCGTCTTCAACCTCATCCTCATCATCCAAATCAGGCCTCTCATTCCCCTCGGCGTCCTCATCCTCGTCATCCAACTCAGGTCTCTCATTCCCTTCGGCTTCCTCATCCTCATCATCCGACTCAAGCCTCTCATTCCCCTCTGCGTCCATCTTATCCAAGTACTTTAAAGAGCTAATCAACTCAAAAGCCCGCGACCTATAGTCCTTAACCCGCGTAACCGGGCACTCATAAAGGTCCAGCGACACCAGCCTAAGCTCCGCCAAAGGCTTCAAATCATTAACATCCGAAATCCTGTTATTTGACAAATCAAGGTCCCGCAGAAATTCTAAACCCGCCTTAACAAGGAATTCAAGGCCTCCACCAATCCTATTATCGGATAGCACCAACGTCTGCAAATTCCGAAGCCGAGGAAACTGCTCAAGAGATGAAAGCCCAATATTCGCTATAGAAAGATGCTGGAGGTTGCTAAACTTCTCGAAAATTAACGGCGGCGGTAGCCGGCCGTGAACGCACTTCGCCGCTCCGTCAAGGGTTAACGTCCGGACAGATGCGACGTCATTTTCACCATCTAATGCCGTCTCCACTGCCCTTTCCCAGATCTCATCCATTAATCCACCAACTCCTTTTCTATATATGCATATATATACTTATAATTATCTTCTGAATTACATAAAAAAATATCTACAGATAACTTATAAGTGATAATTTTTGTTATGAGATTTTGCTGGGGGAAAGCTTAAAACCCAAAATTAATTGTTTCTCTCTCTAGAGTTTTATCTCTCTAGAGCTTTCTGCGCGCTATGTAGATAATATGGAGGCGACTGGTGAGTCGAGTCCGAGTTAGGGTTGAGTTAAGTTTGGCCGGGTAGCACTATATACGAAGTAAGTAAAATGTGTGTGTGTTGTGAGAGCCACTGGAGGCCGTTCGATTAGAAAGGTCCGGATTGATGACATGGAAGGAGATGAATGGTAGAGATTGGTAGATTGTGTGTTTGTTTGGGAGGTTACATTGACATATGTACCATGAACATTGATGTATATTACGTTAGTGCCATAGACTGTGACCTGACTACTAGACAAATGGCTAGTGGTGGCAAATGGGCTCGATTCGACCAATCCACGAGCTTTATTTATTTATTTATTTATTTTGTTTGTATAGAATTAAAACAAAAATAAAGAAAACATTAAATACAGGATAAAAATTAGGTCTGAGCGTCAGGAGAGTCAGTTCTAGGGATGGCAACGGGGCGGAGTCGGTAGCAACTCCTTGCTCCGTTCCCCGTTTAGGCGGGGCGGTGTCTTTGCCCTGTTTAATTTTTTTTTTAGTTTCTGATAATTTATTTTTATTGTCCTCATTCATTAGACTTAGACAAATAATTTTAATTGTCATTTTTTATTAAAACTAACGAAATTTTCAATTTTAAGTATTGAATTATAAAAATAAAAAAATAGGGCGGGGCGCCCGTTACCCGTCCCCGCCTAGCGGCAAAATTCTCCGCCNTTAGACAAATAATTTTAATTGTCATTTTTTATTAAAACTAACGAAATTTTCAATTTTAAGTATTGAATTATAAAAATAAAAAAATAGGGCGGGGCGCCCGTTACCCGTCCCCGCCTAGCGGCAAAATTCTCCGCCCCAAATACCCGATTAAGCTGGTTATTCCCACCCCGTTCGGGACGGTGCCCCGAGAGTATCGGGTTTGTTGGATTTTTTTGCCATTCCTAGTCGGTTCGGGTATTTCAATACCTAGAACCACAATATATTTTGGGTATTTCGCAAATCGAATAATTCGAATCCTTGTAAATACTAGAATCAAACCCAAACTCGAATCGTTGGTTTCGGTTCTACCCATAATATTTTTTATACATTTAATAAACATTTCATATATGCCCTTTCACTACATATATCTATACGCTACTATTCTAAAATATATGTGCAAATGAGAAAATTTAGCTAAGAAATCTTCAAAAATCAAAATAGTGGATACTAAAAATCACGAAAATGGGAGAAAATGAAAATATCAAAAATGATATTATAATTCGAGAAAAAATCATTTTTTCGTAATGAATCTGATTCGATCCGTAAGAGACGCATTTTAAAGCATATAATTTAATTATAAACAATGCTTAAATTCTTCTATTCTTAAAACAAATTAACATAAAAATATTTAATTAGATATATAATTATATAATATCAAAAAATTACGATCCACATATTGAACTCGCTCTATTTGAATAAAAAATAAAAATTATATATAAAAAGAGAATCACGAACCCAATATAACAAAAAAGATACACGATAGCCCAAGCAATGAATATATCAAGTTCAATTGTCATGCATTAGAGAACAAATTAAAAAACACTTATAGTTTATAAACGATGCAAAAAAGTAAAAAAAACTCGAATTACAAAGAATGAACGCTTTGATTCATCAACCCATATAACAATTTAAATTGAACTTTTTGATTAGTAAAAGTCAAAACTGTAAAGATTAAAATGTAAACCTTTGAAATGCAAAAATATGATGTGAGACTATACGAAAAAAAGAAGAGGAGCTAGTGTTGATTTTTTGAAGTTATAGTGTGTAGAGTTTTGTACTATTACTATCCAAATTATGATTTTTAGGTTTCACGTATTTTTATCTGGTCTATAAATTGTAAATAAAGAATTATATGAAAATCGATTGCACTCGAATACCCACAGTTCTAGTTCATGAACCAAGAACTGAATCGAACCCAGTCGGTTATCCGTTCCCAATTTTGGTTTCCAGTTTATTTTTTTGGGAATCGGACTAGAACCTCCGATTCCGAACAAGCTTTGATTCCAATTAAAATGTCTAGACCTAATAAAAATAAGGAAACTTAACATTATTAAATAAAAATAAGGATAATAGGGCAGACTTCGTAGACGAGTCCACAAACTTCACTAGCTGAGCTCTTGGCCGAAATTCAAGCTCGAATCTTCCATGAGCTCGAGGTGGAACAAGTCTAACCGTCCATGAATTGAGCTCCCACTTGCTTAGTGGGCGGGGGTCCGTTGCCACCCCTAGAAAAAGGTATCCAGTTGGTTCTAATTATTCTTTATAAAGTAAAAAATAGTAATAATTTGAGTGATTTTATTAAGTTGAATTGTAATAGAATGACTTAAAAGTTCAAAAAAGAATCACACAATAGCAAGGTGACAAGTGAAATTTACATATACGTAACAGAATATTACTTTTAATTTAATAGTACACTAAATAACCTTTTCATTCCCAATCTGTTTCGAGGATCCTTTATCCACAGCATTGGAAGCTCCTTTTGCTGCTTGCACAAACTGAACAGAAGGCGAATGGGACGTTGCCGGTGGGGGCCGAAATGGCCATGGGACAACGCCTGCAGCTAAAGCAGGAGGATTAGGGAAATGAACCGAGCTCGGGGAACTGGACGTACCCCTTGCATCAGTATCTACTCTTTTCTCTTCACGATTTTTGTACTGTAAATCAATTTCCATATTTTGGGTCGTAGTTTGATTCCTTTCACGAGGTTTTTGAATATTAGAGGCTCCGACTGGAACCTGGGGCCTCCGAGAAGATGGTGGGACTTGCATTGCGTTGTCTTTACCTCTGGTTTGACGGGATAAGTCTAGGACATCACTCGGTTTAGTATACTTCACTTCAGAATGCTTGTCCCTGTCTGATGAAGACCCCTCGACTAGATCATTTCTAGAAGTCAAGGAACGACCTGAAGGAATGGTCGCCGTCGGAAATGCCTTTTCTGGAGGAACAACTGGATTATAATTTGATGGAAGTAGATCGTCCCAATTTTCCAACAGCTCCTTGTAAACTTTTCGAAGGGTGACCTCAGTTAGGCCTGTCACCTTGCAGATCTCAGCCTGTGTTTTACGTTTATCTTCCAATTGGCAGGCCAAATAAATGGCAGCTGCAGAGATACTAATAGGGTTCCTACGGGTGCAAAAGCACTTGTTCATCACAACCTCACCGATATGAGTATAAGAAAACACGATGGCAAATATCCTCGAAAATGTTAAAGTCGCATATCATAAATGCATGAGATCACAAAAACTTCCGTTTTACGTAGGAAGAAAAACTAAGACTCGTGGTGAATGCATATCCGTTAGAATGAGATCTCATGGAAATAAAGCCTGAAGATAAGCAAGAAATTGATCATGTTCGAACTGATTGCTTAGCTTATTTAATACTGCAGAACCAAAATAAGAAAACACGATGGCAAATATCCATCATCACAACCTCACCGATATGAGTTGCCAACTCCTGTAAAGGTTTTAAGCGCCAGTTAGAATGAGA
Source organism: Fraxinus cuspidata (assembly GCA_903798385.1). Taxonomy (NCBI): domain Eukaryota; kingdom Viridiplantae; phylum Streptophyta; class Magnoliopsida; order Lamiales; family Oleaceae; genus Fraxinus; species Fraxinus cuspidata. Next base: position 8,472 of record CAIGRP010016744.1, read on the forward strand.
TCTCATGGAAATAAAGCCTGAAGATAAGCAAGAAATTGATCATGTTCGAACTGATTGCTTAGTTTATTTAATACTGCAGAACCAAAATAAGAAAACACGATGGCAAATATCCTCGAAAATGTTAAAGTCGCATATCGTAAATCATGAGATCACAAAAACTTCCGTTTTAAGTAGGAAGAAAAACTAAGACTCGTGGTGAATGCATATCGGTTTGGATGAAAATGATAAAACCAAACCATTTAAGGTTTGAAATTTTTCCAAACCACTTCACTTCCTGAACCAAACCGTCCAACTTATTTCGGTTTTGTTCGATTTAAAACCACGGTTTAGCAAATAATAATAATAATACTAAATAAATAAATAAATAAATAAATAACACATATCGAACAAGTTATATAAAAAATATTAGTCTAAAATCTCTCTAAACTTGACCTTAAAACTTGCATAGGCTGCAGGCACACTGCAGCAGAAAAAAAGTTGACATAATCCTTCTTATTAGAAAAATGTAAATAGATTGCTTATTATGACAATAATAGAGATTCACTCAATTTTCTTGTGAATACTTCCAAACAAGCAAATCGAAAAAAAAAAGCATGCTATTCTAATTGTTGTAAAAATGTAGTTTATCTAAAGATTTAAAAGAACCCAATAATTCATAGTGAAACCACAACAATTAACTATAAAATCTATGAACTAAGTTAAAAATGCATACCAAGAAATTGAGGCTAAAAGTTTAAGGGAGCCTAACACAAATCCCAACAAGATAATTACCAATAAAATATAGCAAACAATTACCATAATAATAATAATAATAATAATAATAATAAGAGAAACTGACCTGGAAATTGACCTGAAATCAGAGAAAATTACTAGTAGAAGGAAAAACAATTATGAGCCTTTGAATTAAAATCTAGATTTAATTGTCTAATCGACTGTAAAGAGAGGTCAATGAATATGGTTCAAGAGTACTTGTTGAACACTTAAACCAATTTGAGATTTTTGCATTCTCAATTGAGGATACATAATTGCCTAATTAGATATTGAGTTTGATAGGGATAGGTATTGGATTTAACTGGGTTGAGCCTAATATAGACGTGTTTAGTTTTGATTGAGTTGAATAAAATTTAAATTATTCTAATTCAAATTTATTTTTTTGTAAACGGTCTGAAATGGTTTATAAAAACTGAAACATAAACCAAACCACTTTGAAGCGGGTTGGTTCGGTACACAATAAAATGTTGATGCTTCCACGTGAATCCAACCCAATTGTTTCGAAAAAGTGGTTTCGATTCAATTTTGTAGATTGGCGACTTTGTTGTTCAACTTTAACTAAAGCAACATTCAAAAATTATAAAGGAAGCAAGGAAATTTTCTTTTCACGAATTAGAGTTCTCCTTGAAACCATTTTCTACCTTGCACGTGTTTGGCCAAGCTTAAAAAAAAGTACTATCCAAATATGTTTGGATAAGTTACTATTTTTTCCTACTTTTGGCCCTTGTTTGAGCCCCATTTTGAGGGAAAATGTGTTTTGGAATAGTGATTTTTTTCAAGAATGTGTTGATAAAAAATAAGAAAAAGTTTTCATAAAATTATTTTATTAAAGATTGTGTTGTTGAAAATGAGTTATGAAAAAATGAGTTTTAAAAAAAAATGAGGCTCAAACAAGGAGCTTAATAAGTAAAACAAGTTACAAGTGCTTATTTGGGTCCAGTATAATAAAGAGGAGTAATGGGTCCCTTAAGATATGGATAATAAGTAGGTAATAGTAGTAAATGTGTAGTAAAAATTAAAGTTTGACTTCAAATTGTAAGGAGATTATAATGAAACAGAAATAAGCTCTCAAAATTAACTCTTACTTTATGGTCAAATATCTATGATAAATTAAACTAATTTTACAACTAATCTAGCCCCTGTTTGGTTTAGATTAAAATCATATTTTTTGTAGATTTTGATAAAATTTAGTTGAATGTATGATAGAAAAGTTGTTGATCCGAAATGTGTGGTTAAAATTAATTGTTGACTTAAACTTAAATTCGAATAATTATTTCTAGCTAATCAAACATGGACTTACTTATAAGTGAACCTTTTAAGCCTAGGCAAACAAACTCAAATCTATCATGAGTCTTCCGCATGAGGGAAGTTTTTAAGAAACCCAAATAACAGGTCCCTCAACAACCAGATATAAGATGCATCAGCAAGTACCTGAGCAGATTTGTTGAGTTGGAGAAGTGTACAAAATCTTGGCATGTGGACTGATATTGAATTGCTATTAAGAGGTTGACTTAGTTGTAGAGCTTCTCCAAGTATCTTGATATATTTCCCTATCTCCTTTTGTGGTAGATTGGCAGCAATTGATATTTCCTGGTACACAAAAGGAACTGATAAGTTTGAGATTCTAAACATTAGACAGTTTTAAGAAATTTGAAAAACACAAGAATGGTTGTACGAGTTCACATGCTCTAACATGTGCTCTCATCTCTGTCAATGTTAAGAAGAAAATATGAAGGCAAATAACCAAGTAGTGAGAAAGGTAAGTATGGATTTTAGGTGTAATAAACATAAAAGCACTTGTCCAAAGATTTTAGACTAAGGCTTTAATTAGATAGTGTGTGGGTATACACATATTAACTTTCAAGCTGGTAATAGTTAACAAAGAGAGAAAGAGATTAATGGTAATAACTAACGACATCTATTAATGGCGGACAGATGATGGAGATGATACATGACACAACGGAAGGGTTCAAATATGAATTTATGTTATATAAGAAATTTTTTGATCATGCCTGTATTGAGAAAGCAACAGAATAAAATAGATAGAACAAAATAGATAAAATCGCCCACTTCCTCTCCTTCTCACAAGAAAAAGGAGAGGAAAACTAAAAAAATAATGTGAATTCTAATGTATTTGCTACAGTGACCTACCAAAAGAGGACTTCTGAAAGCAAATTCATTTCACAAATCTCTACTAGGTGAAAATTTAAAACAAATCAAAATAGAAAGACAAGACTTCCTTTCTATTGTGGGCTGTCTAACGATGAATGTCTGTCCACTTTTCATCTCGATAGCATTTTCCCCAAGCTAGTGAAGCTACCCACGATTACTACCACCATCTGCTCCTTGTAAACTTCAACTAATTAACAACCAAGACTGAAGTCATCGGAAGAAATCTTATCACAGCCATGTTGGTTATCCCATAGAGGAGGAAAAAAATGATGGAAAACAAAGAACTAAATTTTTGAAATTGCCTTTGGTTTGAGATCTACATGGCACTTTTGATGGCTACTTTCGCTCTTTTGATTCAGATTGTGGTCTCTGGATGGTCTTTCAGTGATAATGGGACAATGCCCTGACATATGGAAAGTTTTCCCTTTAAGCAGTGATTGCGATTCAAGTTGGGAATTCTGTTGTGATTATGGCTGTGGAAGGTTTCATGGTGGTGGCAACGACTTTCCTTTCCCTTGTGTATTGAAACGAAAGTATCAATGGTGGGGATTTTCAGCAAATGGTCATGAGCCTTGGCAAAGATGGCAGTTTTGCTTTGTCCTGTCAGTTCTAAATAGGAGGCTGGTAAGTTGGATTAACACAAACACGATCATTTGCAAAACGGGTGGGAATTCCTGAACAGCATCACGGCATGCTAATAAATGGATCAATCTCAAAACGAATAGCTTATGTTTACCCATACCCAGTTTGAATTCAAGGAACTGCGTAAAACTCATTGCATTTTATTTCTTCATCAAATTAATCAAATACTATATTCTTATTGAACCAACAATCAAGTTGGTTTTCAAACATATGTGCATAGGATTGTAATTCGAACATCTCATAATTTGAATGCATAACTTGGGCCACCAGTCTAAACAGTGCCTAATGCTAGTGTAAAAGTTTGAAATTTAGTATTCTTATGTCTGACATAAGATAATTAAATACGAATGGCAACTTCAAACATAGCCCCCGTTTGGGCTCCATTAAAAATGGATCTTGTGGGAAAAATGTATCTTGTATTTTGACTTGGGTTCCATTTTAAAATGTCAACCTTAAGAGGAGTAACTCAAATCCTTATATGTTGGTCTATATTTTGATATTTAACCAATGTGAGATTTATCCCATAATATGCCCTACAAGATTGATATGCTCGTTTGAGCATATCAACCTTGAAATTCCTGTGCTAATTTGATTTTTAATCAGATCGAATTACTCATTGGAGCTTAATGAGATTTAATACATGTTAAGACTTGGAGTTTCATCTTAAAATGTCAAATTTATTAAGAGTAGCCCAATCCCTCATATATTCGTCTATATTTAGGTATTTAACCGATGTAGAATTTATCCCTTAATATTTTGGACTAGTATTTTTTTGAGAATGTGTGGTGAAAAAATAAGAAATTTTTTTAGGTTTACGTGTAATATTATTTTAATAAAGAATGTGTGGTTGAAAATAAGAAAGAAAAATATATTTTTACAAAAATGGAGCCCAAACAGGGGCATAGATAAATCACCCATGTTTTTTGACACGTCAAGACTAACTGATTTTTGGAAAATCTTACCACCATTCCGAAAACAAAAAGAAACAAAGGGCAATACATGTGTTAGAGATGTTTTTAGAGCCCGGAAAGTTAAAGATATCTAAACTGTTTCTATAGTACATTGTTACTTTTGCAATGTCTACATCATTAATTGGTGTCCTCTTTCTTTCTTTTCTGATACAAATAACCAAAAATAACAAGTACCTCCACATGGAGACAGAATAATCCTAATACAAATTTCAACCGATTCCATATGAATCCAATAGATATCCAACTTTGCATTACCAACAGCAGAACTGCAGATTCAATAATAAGCAGTAAATTTGATCAAAGCAGCTGAATCTAAGAACCTCCCACTCGAAATCAGGGGGTTTCTTAATCAAGACATGTAAAAGTTCTCTTAATTCTTAAATAGGACCACTAGATTTTTTTCCTTTTCTTAATAATGTTATCTAAACTACAAGCTTTTATATTGACATTGGCAAACGCCAAATGATGCACTTCGTGGTAGCATTTCCACAAATTCTTTAGAATGCTCATCTAAAACTTTCACAGCACCTCAAATTCGCATAATCATTCCAATTTCCATAGAAAAATTTCAAACAAAATACCCAATCACAATTACGCTAAAGCAACAAACTAATATTCACATTACCTGAAGGGTTCTAGGTTCTTGAGCTTCCCTAATGGCCTGCACGAGAGCTGCAGTGGCTAGCGCTTCTACGCTTCGATTCCTCAAACAAGTAGCCGAAGAACAATCCCTAAACAGCTGAAATGCATGGTCCGAAATATCATAATCAAGCCCCAAAATCGATGCTACATCAATTATCTGCAAGTAAGCCCTTAAATTATCCACCACCACCGAGTTTGAATTCGAATTACTCGGCGACGTCGTTTCGAGCACTCTTTCGAGTTCAGCTAAGTGGCCAGCGAACGAAAGAGAAGAATGGGCGAATATCGGGTAGGGCTCGAGCGACCAGGTGGAGAAGGCCGTAATAAACCCAGTCGGCTCGAAGGGGTCTTCGGAGTGAGAGACAATTGGGGTGGGGAGGTCGGATGTGGATAGACAGAGAGGGGAGTCTTGTGCACGGATGTGGAAGAGATGGTGGGGCTGCGTTTGGCGCTCCTCCACTACGCGGCCGCACGACGCACACTCAGTTATATAACGGCCGCTGGTGCTGGTGGCGCCACGCCCCTGTGCGGCGGAGCAGTACAGGCATCGCATCGAAATGAATGTTGACTTTTTCTTTATTTTTCTAGTATTCTTTTGTCCCTGAACTTATAGACAGTCACGCGAACCAATTTTAGTTATTAAATGTGGAAAAAATGTATTTTAAGTAGTCATATGATGTAAAATATGTATTTAAAGGTAATGAAAAATTATTGATGTAATAGAAAATATTATTAAGTTTTGAAAGAATGCGTGTCAAACGTGAGCTATTAGTTAAATACCATAAAATTTAATTTATAGTAATGAAGTGCAAAGCAATGCTTAAATTAAATTAAGTTGGTCAAATATATTTTTTAAACATAAAATAGAGCTCACTTGTTATTTACACATTTCTTAAGATTCAAGACTTATAATATATTTGAGTGTGTTTGATTGCATTTATTTTGCATGAAAAATGTCAAATTTTTTTTTTTATCAAAATTCCTACTTTGAAGTGTTTAATTGCTATTTTTTCCATAGAAAATATTTTTTAACTTTTAAAAATATGCATAATTTTTCTTTTTTAAGAAAAATATTTTTTTTTTGGGGAGTAAAATTTTGTTTTCCTCAAAAATAAAGAAATATTTTCTTTTATAAAATATATTTTTCATGTCAATTAAATACACTCTTAAAAACACTCTCAAATATTTTAAGCTCTTCTTTGGCTAATTTAGGTTAAAATTAACAATTAATTTCAACAACGTATTTATGGATTTCACGACTTTTCATCCACAATTTAATTAACTTTTATCAAAATCTATTAAAATTTTTATTTTAATCCCTACCAAACAAGGGGGATTTTGGAATTTTTAAGAGTTAAATGTTTTATTAGTCTCCCATCACTCACTCACCATTTTTTTTTCACAAGTTGCTGAATTTTAAAATACTTTTGAGTGGTTACTGATTTTTGACACGTTGCACCCATCACTCATTCACCATATTTAATTAGTTAGTGAACTTATACATTCTTCAAAGTTACACATCCGTCACACTTTATTCACTTAACTTTAAAATGTTTTAGAGTGGTTACTAAACTCTACTTGTTGAATCCAATTTTTCAAAAATTGAAAATTTCGAAACCTCAAAAGTCGATCTGACGGCTCAGACTTTCCTGCCGCCAACGATCTTGATGTTCTTGTATAATACTCTTACCTGTATATACTTTAATGAAGTTTTCTATTCCTTTGTCCATTTATAGCACTTCTGATGAAAAAGTCAATTGATTTAAATGAATACATGACAACGTAACTTTTAGATGAAATAGTTTAATGACATGATTTTGTTTTTGATTAGGATATGTAGGACCGGGAGAATTTTGTGACACACTTGTGGGGGTGTGCATAAGAACTATAGGAGGATCAGGTTGCCGGGTTTTTAGCTAGTCGCTTTCGAGGGGACCTACTAGCACTTAACAAGCGAGGCCCGCAAAGTTAGGGAGACATCAATTTCAAAGATTGCTTGAATGTCCGTCCGCCACATTAAGCTCGAGCCCCCTCCTCTCCATACGTCGGTCAGTTCAATTCCTTTATTTCATTTTAAGGTTTTTGCTTTGACAGGATTTCATTAGCAAATTAGGAATTAGAAGTTAGCTTCTGAAATTCAAATATGTAGTGTGTGTGTATGTGTGTATTATTTTACAATTGTCAATAAAAGATTAGAGTTTTGAAGAAAGAAAATATCTTATAGACGAACAGCTGAAGGCATAACTAGATGTGCTCTAGGATCGTAGCGCATTAGGATTTTCTAAGGCAATGGAGGAATTATTTAAATTATATTATTTAGTGGAAGCTATATAGTATATATTGAGGATATTTTGTCAAACACCATTTAGATAGAAATGTTATTTTTACTAGAAAATTTAGGTTTCTTGAGTGAGGAAAAACTATAAAGATGGTTAGAATGAAATTCCCACTGTGAACGGCCGGGGGGTACTTTGTGGTTGATTATTCAACGAGAAATGAAAGATTTTAAACTCCACGAGATGGATTGAATGGGAGTTATATAGTTCGCACTTACTAGAATAAAGGAGATAATCTAACTTGTACAAATTACACAGGTATAAAGCTAATTGGTCATTCCATAAAATTACTGAGAGGTGATAAAGGATATGTATAATGGAGCTGTCACAAGTGAGATAGACTAATAGTAATAGTAGCAGAGAAATTCCTCTTGCTATAGTCTTGCATTAAGATTCTAGCCGAAGTACTTGTATCTTTGCTATAGTTCATAAGACATATCCAATATATGGTTTGTATGTTATTCACCAAAGATGTATGCTCAATTGATTAGGAGGGAGATAAATCATAATTTAGAACTTTGAACTTTGAAATCTAAAGGTTTTAGGTTAAACGAATGAAGATGGAATACCTATTTGTTTTTAGTCACTCTAAGAATAAGAATCGACAATGGTAGAGTAACCTCAGATAATTGACCATTTTAGGTATGTGTAGGTTGGATAAATAATTATAAAGGTGGCTATAAGAGAATCTAATGCATAAGGTTCAAAGGAGTGTGTTTGGATAAGCTTGAAGTATGTTAAACTTACTTTTAAGTTATTTATGATCTAATGTATAAGATTAGAGCAAGTACATAACTCAAAAGTTCTACGCGGATACTATATGATCAAAAGATACTTAAGGTTCAAAGGAGTTTGTTTGGCAAAGCTTGAAGTATGTTAAACTTACTTTTAAGTTATTTATATTTCCAAACATGGACCAATCCAAGAATTTTTTATAGGGGGCTGAAAGTACTTAACAAAGTCAATGTAATAAAATTTACATGTACTAAAAAATTCATTAAAGAACATTATTTATTTAAGTCGTTCCCAACGAGGATTTGAAACATAATATTAATCTATAATAAAATCTAGATCGATTTTCTCAGCAAG
>CAIGRP010016756.1:0-14898 GCA_903798385.1 Fraxinus cuspidata
CATACATCGCTTCATCATCTGTTATTGAATATTTTATGTATTCTTTTGATTGAGATAATCGAATTTCCGACAACAAGTTCTACAGCGTGCTTGAAATGAAAATGATGATATATCCATATTCAATGGTTTTTTTTATATAAATACAAATTAATAGAAGATCGTTTAGGTACGTACAATTGAAATGTCACCACCGAGTGTGTATGTGTCATTTCATTAGTTGACGCATGGTCCTGAACGATGAGACGACTCTCAACACGGACTTGGTTTTCACTCTAACAAAACTGGAAACAAACATCCTTCATAATTTCATTTTCTCACTTTGTTTGTGTATGATTTTAACTAGAGTAGGAGCTAGTCGTCCTCTTAAGGGGTGGCCAACAGTCAAGTATTGACGGAGCTAACACTTTCGACTTTGAGGGGCACAAATTAAGTTGCAAAAGAATATTGTAACAACATAATAGTATCAAAACTATTTTGATACTTATATTGCATGTGTTCCCTACTTATTTTCTTATTTTAAAAATATCTTTTAATTAAACTGTTATCCTACCTTAATCTCCAATTCGATTGTGCAATCGATTCTTGACAAATTCATTACAAAAAATATTCTCTCATATATAATAGTTACCATTGGTGGAATTAATTTTAATTTCACAAACTTGTAAAGTAGGGGGTAAAAACTAGGGGACCGTTCTCTTCGTTTTTCAGTTTTGTATTTTTGGTTTTGAATTCGTTTTGGGTTTTGTATTTTGAATGTCCATTTTGAGATTGTTGAAAATGTGTTCTTTTTGACATTTTGAAAAATTATTTTGAAAACACACAAAATCCGTTTTGAAAATTTTGACTTGATTATAACTGACTGAAAACGATAAATTTGTCGTTTTGGATTTTATTTGTAAATTTTTAACTTATTTTTAAAAATACGTTTTGAAAAATGAGAAAAATAATACGTTTTCATTATTTTGGAAAATCGAAAGTAGAAAACGACTTGAAAATGGTAAAGAGAAGAAGCCCTAATTTTTTGGTAAGATCACCAAAGCTCTCTAACCCTCAGAGATCTTCATTAGTGCACATATCAATAACATCTTCAATAGTTCATCAATTGCAAATATCTTTATTAATGAAAAATCTCTAGACGAAGAACAGATTTGTAACATATTAAATATCACATCAAGTGAGAATTACTATTTTTACGATTATATCCGTACTATAATTCAATTTTTTTCAATAATACCTTACTTTTTATTTTTCAATATGTATTTAATTTAATTATTTCAATATAATCTATATCTATAATTTGTTACATATCACATCAAGTGAGAATCAATTTTTTGACGATTATATCCTTACTATAATTCAATTCTTCAATAATATCTTATTTTTCATTTTTAATATGTATTTAATTATTTTAAAAGTGCATTACTTTTTATTTTTCGATATGTATTTAATTTATTATTCATTTGAACAATATTATCATTAATTATTTTGTAAGCTATTTAATTATGATGAATGTACATTTGACACATTTATCACCTTACTTTTCATTTTTCAATATGTATTTAATTTATTTAACCATATTTGACGATTCATTACATTTTCAATTTTTCAATTTCTATTTGGTTTATTTAATTATTTGCACGATATTATCATATTTATCTTGTCAGTTGTTTAACTATTATCAATTTACATTTGACATATTCATTCCACTTGATTGTGTAGTAAATTATATTTAATAAAAAAATTGGAATAAAAGATGAATAATTTTATAATTTTCTTCCAATTGATTTATTCAATGAATTTTAAGATACGAAAAAAACTAAATTGAAGGAGATATAATGAGTTTATATAATAAATAATCTCAATTGATATATTCAATGCATATTAAGTGAATATGAATAAATAATAATATTCATTGGATGTTCACTTCAGATAAAAAAGGGTAAAATGGAGGAACTATTCAATTGACTTTCTCGACTATTTAAATTGTTTTCACAAACTGATTTTTATTTCATTTAATTCAAAAGTTCGTTCCTCATAAACAATTTGTATTAATTATTTTTATACTTATTCACGAAAATATATTTCGAATTAAAATCACCGCAAGTGTACGGTTTGTTAACAAGTAATAAAGTGGATTTTTTGAGTTCGAGTATCGTCTCACGGGTATTGATTAGTTTAATTTTAATTATTGCGACCTTAACCGATACAAGAGTAATATGATGTATTTGTTTGTGACAAAAATATGAATAAATTAATCTACTTATGCAATTATGAGTAAATTAACTAAACTAAACGCAAATCATTCTAAATGCGGATTAATGTGTTCAATAAATAAAAAACGTAGGATCACGAATTCTCATGCAATAATCAGTTTTAACCCTAATTTTACACATTGAAATGCGATTGAATTTTGACGAATCAATGTTCATATTTTATTTAACAATATCTCTCGAGTAATATTAAATCTACTTTTATATATGACCAAACTATATTTATTATGGATGCGAACATATAAAAGTGCATGAGTTTTTATGAACACTTAAAGATTCACGTAGAGTATATCGGTATATTTTTATCATCTATCGGACGCTATGACAATTTATATATGTCGAACATATTTTCCTTCTTTTGGATGCATAAAACAGACCACCAAATTCACACAACTACCATGCACAATAATTGTGGAGAAAAAAATCATATAAATCATTCAATATTTAAAAACGTATTTTTAATGTGAAATATATAAAACTAAAAATTTAAAACTTATATTACATGATTCATCGTTCTCCTAATACAAAGAAAACTAGTCTAACACGTTATGAAAAAGAAAACAAAAGATACAGTGAAGAATCGACATTACACGATTAATCTTGAATTGAATCTTCGCGTTCTTGGAGTTGATCTTCACGTTTTTCACCTCCAAAATACATAGAATATCTCCCTCTGTGTTCTAGTTTAGTTTGGTATATATAGGATGCCTAAAATCTTGTTATCAAAGTAGAGTTTCAATTGAAAAATGAAAAAAAATTTCGCCAAAAATTTGTACTATGCGGTATACATCGTACATTTATAAGCGGTCGCATAGAAGGACATCCAACCATCAATTAGACCTATGCGGCCGCATAGGTATACGTTATTTTCTCCACCAGGCAACCTTCAGTATTTTAGTTATATATTTCTCCCTCAATATCTGATTGAGATAATTCAAAATGCGTCAAAAAGATAACTCAAAGGCTACAAATATTCCAGACGTATAATTTTTTCAATTCGAACATTTCTTATGCTAAAAATGGGTCTCAAATTGAGACTGGAAATTTGAAACATAATTTTTTCGGCTGGAAGTTGATATGCGATAGTACTTGGACTATACTTCATCAATTTGGCTTCTTTGCTCATCAAATTGATATCTAACACTCTCAAATCTTCATCGTGAGGTTTGACATAACTTTTGAGTATTTGTTCCCGAACTTTGTATTTAATACAATTGAGCCATTTTTCGCTATCTTTGCATTCTTTTTTTCAATTCTTCATCAATTGAATTTTACCTACAAAATGAAATATAATACAAGTTAGGTAGTATTTTATCCCAAAAAATAGTAAAATATCATTATTTAGAACCTCAAATAAGTGTAGAAACTACACTTTCACGTCTTATAATGTTATTTTTATAATACAAGTATTATGCAACGCACATTCAATTATAACTAGTATATTACAAATAAGACATAAATTTGTTTCATATTGTAACAGGATTTATTTCTTTTTTAGATTATGACTTTTTATACTTTTAGATTTTTTATTTCTTATCTTTTAGGTTTTAACTACTTTCCTCATGAGAAGATTATTTTACCTATATAGACAACGATTTGTTTTAGTGATCAATTTATTACAATAAATTTATTTATTACAAATTTTTGAGTTTATTTAACATTGTTCTTGTTTCAAAAATCAATTTCACTTTCGTACCAAAATTAGTATCAAAGCAAAGTTTCCGATGTTAACTGACGGGGTCACCTATGGTGGTAGTGGCATACATCATTAACAATTTTATATTTCACAATAAAGACAAAGATTCTGTTGACAAAAAATTGCAAATTCTGACTGCTATGAATGGTGATCGCTTCAACTAGTCCAAAACACTATAATGGGTGGCTAGATATTTTCCTTGAGTCCAAACTATGTATGAATATCACAACGCAGTGAAGAATTCTTTTAGATTTTTCCTTGTGATTGATTAATTCATCGATCTTTCCTTTCCTTCCTTCCATTTTCCCCTTAACCTTTCAGGTCATATTCTTGTACATTCTTATTCACTAAGCACGTCTATTGCTTCAAATCTCAATTATTATTATTTTTGCTCTTGTTCTATCCCCTCTCAATCACTATCTTCCACATTCTAGGAAAGCAAGGGGACACTTGATGGAATCAGGAACTAAGACCAATCAAAGAACGCAATCGAAACTTGACAATTTTTATGAATGCCATGAAATGACGATCAGAACTCGCTGTTCTCAAAAAGAATGCAGAGAATTGAACCTTCAATAGAAAATTGTTGATTCCCAAGAACACCATCTTGAACTGAAAATTCGAACAAAAGCTAACACCTAATACATATGATCGAATTTTTACAACGAGAAACATTGTACCCACATTACATATGATCGAATTTTCATCTTGTACCCACATTACACATGATCGAAATTGCACCTTGTATAGAATAGGGTCATATAAACTATGTCACGACTATGTGTGTTTTCTGTGGTTGTTTTGATTGATAATTTATTTTTGTGGATTTCCTCTGAAATTGCTTAGTTTATCTCGATGTTTCATGTTTATCAACAAGATTGATTGTATGTTTCTTGTTTCTCACACATTTATTTTAACACACACACTGTTGTGTATGAGAGTGTCATCGTTGTATAAATGTTGGACAAAACACGCACACTTCACACAATGAGTAGTGCAATGACTGATTTAAAGAGAAGCGGTGAGGTCATTGCACTCACTTGTTCATACCGAGAGTTACAATTTTGAAAAAAGCATTTCCTTCCGTCTCATTTATATAGGTTGACTTTCCTTAATTTTGTTGTCCAAATTATAGTCCTATTTCTTTAACTGAGAATATATTTGTTTTATTTGTTTACTAACATATCCTTATTCAATGTCTGTTTATTTTGGATTAAAATAAGATTTTAGTCTAACTCAAAATCAAACAATCAATATTAACTACGTATTTCCCGAGTCCTACAACTTTTCAACCACACTTTTCAAAAACTTCTATCACAATCTATTAAAAATCTAATTTTAATCCCCATCAAATACCCACTTAATTTGCCTAGTTACAATCAATTCCCCCCACTTAATCTTAAAATTACACACATACATACATTCAATTTCTTTACAACTTCCAACAATAATTGAATCACCATTATTTTTAAATACTACTACTATTATATTACGACTACAAATTAGGAAAAATCTTCATAAAAATTTTCTTTTCAATAGGGTAATTATATTACGACTCCAAAATTTATGCACCACAATTTTTAATATTTTTCTTATTTACTTATATAAGTAAAATTACATAATTTGAGTTTATATATATAATTACCCTAAATTTTGATTTAGTGCACCACAATTTTTTTCTTTTTTTTTTGTTTCTTTCTTGTCTTCATCGCCCACATACGCACCCCAACCCAAAATCACAGAGAATAATCTCCACCCTCATATTGTCGGAAAAGCCAACCACCACCTCGAAATCGCCAGCCGCCATCGCAAAAAAAAGAAAAACAAAATAAAACAAAATAAAAAAAAAGCTGTTTGGTGGGGATTAAAATTAGATTTTTAGTTGATTGTGATATAAATTTTTGAAATGTGAAAGTTGTAATTAATATTAATTGCCGTACCAAACAAGGCCAAAAATCAAAAACCAAAAATGGTGAAAGTTCATTTCTGTTGCTTTTGCTTTCCATGGATATTAAAACAATCAAACCGAATGTATCCAAAAAGTTTTGAATGAAATTTGACAGAATTGCAAAGGAAGACTACAACTTTCTTCGACATATTACTTTTCAAGGAGGAATACCCAAAGCTCCGACAAAAAATTCATCTCAGTAGTCGACTACTGCCTTTCAAATCTTCTTAACCCATTCTCAAAACCCCAATTAATTCCTAAATTAATCACTCTAATGGCATTCTCACTCCCCATATTGCACTCCAGAACTCCATTTCACAAACAATTTCTCTCTTTTTTTCAAAAAAAAAACATCTCTAATTTCGATTTCACATAATCCCCAAACACTTTAATTAATTCTTAAATTAATCACTCTAATGAATTTTTAGAGTTCCAAGTTAAGGATAATGATATGCTTGGAGCAGACACCATAGGAAACGTCAAAATTTTGGCAGAAAGGATTGCCTCCGGCAAGATCATTTATAGGCTATTACCGATCTAATTAAATATGATAGAAAGGTTGAGAAAAATGATGAGTAATATCAAGAGGATGAGTACACCACAATATTGTATTTTATTTCTCATTTTTATTGTATTAGAAGTATAATTGTAAATTTGTTATAGTGAATTTATTGAAAATATATTTTAATTATGGTGTGATTATAATGTGGTAAAGTAATTAAGTTTTATGGTGATAATATAATTACCATTTTCAATAATATTAAATAAAATTTCTTTATTAGTGGGAAAAATAAAATTAGTTTATATGAATGGGACGGATTGATTGTAAATTAATTTGACTATAAAGTGCCTCCACTTCAAATTGAAAGGTTTTTGTTAAAATATTTAGGGTCCGTTTGATTGCATGGGTGGAAATGGATGGAAAGAAAACAAATTTCAGAGAAAATACTTGCGTAAAACTTGTTTTTCAGAGAATTGTTAATTAAGTGTGTTTGATTTGTATAATTTTTCATCCGGAAATTTTTTTAAATTTTGGATCTTTTCGTGTTTGTTTGGCTTTGTTTTATATGGAAAGTATCCATTAAAGTGATAATTTTTTTCACAATTGATTATAAATTTGTTTCCATTGCCAAAAAGTAAAAAAAAAAATTCTTAAAAAATTATTTTTTAATCAAAGTTTAGTGTTCGTTAGACTTTATTTTACATGAAAATTAACCATTAAAGTGAATTTTTTTTTAAATTGGTTATAAAATTTGGTGTCATTGCAAAAAAAAAAAAAAAAAAAAAAAAAAATAAAANTTGCACAAAAAAAAAAAAAAAAAAAAAAGTAAACTGGAAAATGAATTCCCATATTCAATTCCGTGGAAAATTGGACAAATCTAACAGGCCCTTAGTTGAAATCTACCCTCATTGAATAAAATGACCAGGGGCCACGAGTAGTGTTTGATTTTCTCGATTTCATATAATTCTTGTCCATGAATTGAAAAGGATAGCAACTATGGTTGTTTGTATGATGGTGGTGCGATGACAAAGTAGGTCGTGATATAAAAAGTTGTGACATTAATTCAATGGAAATAATTCTTTCACGGTAGATTGTGCCTTGGAGTCGATATATTTTGAAGAACTTGACTTGTTTAAAGGGTTCCAAGACATCAATTCAATGGGAATGAACACTTAATAATATGTCAAATCACGTAATCCTATTTTATGATCAATTTGACTCGTCTAAAAAGTTACGATGACAACATACAATAAAAACGATCATTTCATGATAGATCATGTCACATAGTCAAGATATATGGTCAATTATACTTGTCCAGAGATTTGACAATAGCTTTCTTTGATAACCTTGATGATTTTATAAATAGTTTTTAAGTAGGAAAATAAGAGAAATAATAATAGGTCTCACTATATGTAGATAATAATGAGCTAGGATTATGGAGTTGAGAATCTGCGATCCAATCTGCTGTCCACCAAATTAATTATTGGCCATTATTTTAAATTAGCATACCCAATATTTATCTAACTATCACATATGCATGAAAATATATGACATTTTAATGTAAAATAATATGTCAATAATTAATTGGTGATAGCAAATTGGATAACAAAAATTAAACAACGAATCTCAACTCAGGATTATGAATAGAATAATATTATCTATCAGCACTGATGTTTCACACCGATTTAGGTGGCATCGGTTGTGTCGTTAAATTATATGTTCAATTAAATACAAAAAAATATAATTCATTTATTATGACTTATAACATGTTGATACATAGATTGGTACTCTAGTATCACTGATATTAGATATCATTATTTTTATGATCATGAGATTAGAATTAATATTTAATTTCGATTAAATTTATAAATTGTATAAAAAAGTTTGGACTTGGAAAAACTATTTCTTGTCAAAATTGAGCCCATGTTTGACTCCTACTTTTTTAAAATTCATTTTTAATTGTATTTTTTTTATAAAATAATTTTACATATAACACGAAAATTTATCTCTATTTTTTTAATTATTTGTTATTAAAAAAATAAAAAATCATTATTTTATAATAGATTCTCTCTCAGGACTCAATGAGCTCAAGTTAGCCCCCATCTCAAATATTTCAAGGACGTCTAATGTAATTCACATTCGCAGGCCTTATCGTCTTATTCTCACCGGTGGAGCGTGAATCAAACTCTGCGTATCGATATACGGCAGTGACTTCACCGGAGCTTTTTCCTGCAATCATGAAAAGACCAAAAAATCCCTTGTCACAACCCATAATCCCTCCATCAACCCCACAGCAACAATCAACCACAATCCTCCGACCAATTTCCAAGAAGCCCAGAAACATTCTCCAAAATTCCCAACTCCTCACCGTCAACTGGACTCCTCTCAACGCCGGAAAATCGGAAATCTACTTGCCACTCACTTTTCCGACCGGCCAAACCTTCCGGTGGAAACAAACAGGCCATTTACAGTACACAGGCTCAATTGGGCCTCATTTAGTTTCCCTCAAACAACTCGAAAACGACGACGTTGGGTACTTTTTTCATAATGAGGGTTTTGCTAGTGGGGAAGCTGAAGGTGCGTTGTTTGATTTTTTGAATATGGGTATTTCGTTGAGTGAGTTATGGGAGGGATTTAGGGCGTCTGATGAGAGATTTTGTCAACTGGCGGAGTATTTGGAGGGTGCCAGGGTTTTGAGGCAGGACCCATTGGAGTGTCTGATTCAATTTGTTTGTTCATCTAATAATAACATTCAGAGGATTACTAAAATGGTTGATTTTGTTTCATCAAAGGGAAGATTTTTGGGGTCTGTGGAAGGGTTTCATTTTTTCGAGTTCCCAACTCTCGATCGATTGGCATTAATGTCTGAAGCTGAGCTTAGAGTGGCTGGTTTTGGGTATAGGTGAAGTTCTCTTTGCTCCTCTGCTTACAGGAAAACCTTAGCTTAATGCTATTTGGATTTGTGTGTTATGATTATAAGCATTTCTTTGAGTGAATTGGTTGATTTGGTTTCATTCCGATTTAGATTGCATTGGCCTGAAGATGAGACTTAATGGTGAACATTTCTGATAATAGATATTGTTGCAGAATTGATCTTGAATTTGTGGAATCCAGGCTTAGTTGCAATATTTTATCCCAAGTCAACATACACAACCACGAGCTCAACAACTTACGACTTTGTTACTCCTGTTGCTCAAGTTAATATATCCACAAAGAAACACAAGTATGGTGGTGGTTTGCAAGCCACAAAGGCAAAGAGAAAAGCAGTCAAGGCAAGGCACAAGAGGAAGAGCAGCCACCGGTAAACTTCAATAGATTCCAAGTCCACGGGATTTTCCTCCATCACCACTTTACTTCTCCCAACCTAGTGGATAATGGATCTCCATTGAATAGAAGTGATAGAAGCATTACCCTCACACTCCACCTGTACAAGGTATTTACAGATAAAGGATTCTAGACATTTAATCACATCTCCACTAGTTATCCAAATGTCACTCTCCACATCTCCACGCATATCACTAATGAACCCTTAGGCATCCATACTCCACATCACCGATAGACACACAACACACTCACTATTAATGTTTCCCATACCAAGTAATCAGACTGCTATGAAATTCATGCAAATGTACATATCAAACATGTTGAAAATGCAACATATAACCATGCAACTGAATTAAGCAATCACTCACATGTAGAAAGGATTACGCACATAAGCATACGCAGTAACTAGATTTACTCTCGATAAACCTCACTATGATCATCACTCGACCCTATAGTCACATTTGCTTCACCTTTCATTTTACCCTTCTACATATCCTTTCGTCTTGGGATAATCCTCACAAAGTGTCCCTATTGACCACTGCTGTAATATCGCTTACCACCGGACTTGTCGCAACCCCTGCTCTTCTTCTTACCACCCTCATCACTCGAGTTACTATTGTCTTGAGCTCTATCTAAACTCATTTGCTTAAACTTCATTCTATTCCTCATCATATGTACCTCACCACCCCTCTTATCCTACTTTTAAGTTTAGTCTCCATATCTTTAATTCTAAGATAATCAATGACAATCTTAGGTGTTAGGGTGTCCCTGTCATACTTAATCGCATTCTTAACCTCCTTGTATATTTCAGACTCTCGTCATAGTTAACAATATTTTGAACAAGCTTGTTAAAAACATCTAAATTGTCCATTTTAAAACAGAAAAATATTTCGAGCAAATACAACTTATTAGGAATAGACTTAAGCTAGTCCTCCAACTTTTTTCGTAGTTCTTTTATAGAATCAAGCTTTTTAACTTTTCTGAAACAGTGTCAGATATGTGTAAAATAATTGAAGTGTAAGCAAGTTCATCATATTCTTCTTTTTTATGCTTTTGTCAAATCAGCGAGAAAATTGCTATTTACGGCTTTTGAAATTTTTTGTTGAACTAAAATCCCATTCATCTTTCGTTGCCATATTGAAAAAATTTCACTTCCTTTGAAAATTTCAATTTCGAAATGTGAAGACATTTTGAAAAAATAGAACAACCAAAGTGCACGAATAGCTCACATAAAGTGATCCTAAATCCGTAATATATACCGTCCTAGATTCTCAGGGTTTCCAGAGATTCACGATCTCAGATCAAGGGAAAGTTTAAACGAGTTAAATCCAAGTGTTCTAACAAAATAATCAATGCAACGCGAAGGTATGTAAACAAAAATTTAGTTTATCACGCGATGCAGTCTCATATAGTGAATTAATAGCAATTAGAACAAAAAAGCGATTACAAACACTTTTAAATAGAACAAATAATTCCTAAATTCTAGCGCAGTCAATGGTTACTCCAAACGGTAACCACAATCCTATTATCACCCTACATGATGATTCGCTAATGCTGGAATTTAAACGAGATAAGTCAATTTAGCAGAACGGACTTTCGTAAATAATGAGATATGCGAATTTTTTGTTTTAGGACCACCATTATTTGTCCTAAAGTTTAAGCAAATACAGCAGTACTATCAATCGATAATCGCAATCGAGCATCTAGGGGCAAAACCGTCCAGATTCGTCGTATAAATTTGAAACAGAAAACTAACACCAAATCATTAGAAATCACGGTAGAAATATTCTTCATGAAGAAATTGTCTGGAGAATCACTCCCACGCGCGCTCTCGAAATCACCACGCACCGCCGCCGACAGTCGTCGACTCCATGCGCCACACACCCAATAGCGCCTCCACCTGCACGTCTTGAATCCGGTCTCCGTTTCACCAATGGACCTCTTGATTGCCGGGAAATTGAGATTACAGGTCGAGTTTTTTTTGCAAAAAATCTGGGCCTATTTTTCGATCCAATTCTGCTGGTTTTTGGTCGAAAATCCACACTAACCATGCTCTGATACTATTTGTTGCATAATTGATCTTCGATTTGCGGAATTCGACTCAGTTTGCAATATCTTATCCCAAATCAACACACAAAACCACGAGCTCAACAACCCACAACTATGTACTCGTGTTGCCCAAGTTAATATATCTACAAAGGAACACAAGAATGGCGGTGGTTTGCAAACCACAAAGGCAAAGAGAAAGCAGTCGAAACAAGGTACAAGAGGAAGAGCAGCCATTGGTTTTTCTCTCAAAATAAGGCAAAGCACACACACGGTTATCACCCTAACCAAGGCCATATATAGATTTAGGGTAAAGTCAAATAGGCCAACTAAAGGCAAATGGGCCAAAGATATATTAAAAAGGACCATCCAGGGAGTACCAAATGTTGGTGTGTTGATATAATTTCATACATCGGCCGTCGACTATATAATTAAACTGTTTGACATCATCATCCGAGGTTTATCGGGTATCAAAACCTAACACATATGATTGCATTGTTGTAGATTACTATTTGTCCTTTTGAATTTAATGATTATTTTCATGATTCTTCCAATCTAATGACTATTTGAATAGAAGCTATTTGTTCATTTCATAAGCGAGTGATTGACCTGTTCAGCTCCGTTGGTGTGTTTAAGAAGTCTACTTCAATTACTATTGAACTGGGGTGGAAGTTGAGGTTATCATTGCTGATTCTTAAGAGTTACCTTGTTTTTATCTACATTTTTATCTTTTGTCGAGGTTACTTTGCTATTATATGCTTTTGAGTTGAGAAATGACGCTTGGTTATTTTTTCAAAAAAGAAGATTATCCAGGTATGTACATGTCTGGGACGTATTCTTGGGAAACTGAAGATTGAGATATTATCTGTATACTTTGATTGTCTACTCTACAGTGGACGTTCTATATCTTCC
Organism: Fraxinus cuspidata; assembly: GCA_903798385.1. Classification (NCBI taxonomy): domain Eukaryota; kingdom Viridiplantae; phylum Streptophyta; class Magnoliopsida; order Lamiales; family Oleaceae; genus Fraxinus; species Fraxinus cuspidata. Next base: position 12,699 of record CAIGRP010016756.1, read on the forward strand.
ATGATTGATTACATGCTTTCTTGCCATTCTGTTCTATAGATCTAGTTTTCACTGACACAAATTTTGATTGAAACGGTACATTGATTTTAGTTAACCCAATTTAGTTCTCTCTTGGGAAAATGATCAGGGCCAAATATATTGTCGGAACTGTGGCGACTTTGCAAGCAAAACCTGGTGGAGGTATGAACTGGCTTGCTTCTCTTCGTAAATTAGATCTTCAAGAGGCCATTGATGCGCTCTGTAGTTTACCCGGTGTTGGTCCCAAGGTGGCAGCATGCATAGCTCTCTTCTCTTTGGATCAACATCATGCCATTCCCGTTGATACTCATGTTTGGCAGGTCAGTTTTTAAGGACTTGATTGTTCTGGTTATGAAAATTGGCACACATCTTTCTTTAGGGCTTTATTTCCATCTTAGGTCAATAAATTGGTATTGTGGCTATAATTTATTGTTTCTCGACATGTTTTCTTGAGACATGAATGTTCATACTTGATATATTAATTGAGTTCATAAGTGTTTAGATCTTGGTTTCCTTCATATTTTCCGCTGATGATTAAACGGGACAAGATTTGTGCCAAGTTGCTTATTAACAATTTAGTTCAGCCACAGGAATTTTTTGCGTGCTTGTAGTTGTTTGATAATGCTTTTTAAAGTTTAAGTGCTTACGAGCTGTGGAGTCTCATGGAATATGTGTGGATAATAAGTGGGTAGTAAGTTGTGGATTCCACGAAATGTGTGGATAAATTGTATATTTAACCAACTAAAGTTTTAACTTTGCCAAACATGCTCTGACATGTTCAGGAATACTGGTTGTGCATAATTTTCCATTTCTGTTTTATGCGAAAATCACAATAGCATGCCTCGATAGAATAGGCAATTTTGATAAGTTATAGTTATATGACATCACTTAACTTAGCTCATCCTTCAATAAGATTGAATTAGTTATGAATCTGATAGTTTTTTCTCCTCTTTAGATCTTAAATTTATATAAAATCATCAACTGGAAATAGAGAGAAGAACATAATATTTAATTTATTACTGTCAGTACTTAAAACACCAGGTTATTACCTAATCTACTAGAGGAAAACTGTTGCACATTGTGTTCATCAAATCTGAAGCAAGATCCCAAGATAATTGTCTTGAACAAAAGTTCGGGACTGTATTATAGTTACACCAAAATCTTGATCTTTCTTCGACTCCAATATGATTCTGAACTGTCCATCTTTAGCTCCAAGGGTGAAATGATCAATCTGCTGAAATTTATTCTCCTGTTCTTTCACTATGTTGTCCTCAAATACGTACATTTAATTTACAAAGTGCAAGTTCTTTTAAGTTTTAACCCATGGACTTGTCACACAGCCATAAGCTATGATGCTCGGACTCGGGTACGGGTATCGAGTATGGGTATGTATCTAAGTGTCGGATCTGTTATTTTCTAAAATATAGGATGCGAGGACATGGCTAAAAAAGTCCAAATTTTGGACACGGGTACGTGGATACGTCTTTCAAATTTCAATTGTTTTTATTAACCTAATATGTCATTTTAAATAGGCCAAAATCAATCTTTCACAAAGAACGAAACGAGTATTGAATGAGGGGTTAAAACGAATAAAATAGAATTTTAGGGTTTAGTTTTCGATTATGGAAAGTTAATTACTAAATGTTGTATAAAATAAAAAATGAGGGATTTGATTATCATTTAAACTTAATGGAATACTAAGTTAACACTATATGGAACCCATTTTCATTTCATACAAAGAAAACCCCAAATCATCGATACAGAGAGGAAAGAAAGAAAAAAAGAAGAAAAGGCAAAGAGAAAAGATAGAAGAAAAATTAAGGGAAAACCTTGTGCCGTCGCTGAAGAAGAAAAGGGGAAGAAAAAAAAGAAAGAACAAAAAGAAAGTAGAAAAGGGTACTTCATTCCATACTTATACCCATGTCGTGTTGTGTTCGACACGGGTACTTCATCCATTTCGAAAAGTCCGAGCATCAGAGGTCATAAAAGTGTGTCTCTTTATGCAAAGTAAAACATCCCAACATACTTACTGCATGTCGCTTAATTAAGACAAAGCACTCTCCAAGGGCATGGAGTGTCTAAGTTTTGGGCCAGAATCTCCATTGTAATATCTATGTTAGATTATATGGTCAAAAAATAGAAATCCATTTTTCCACTTTTCTTCCGTTTCATCGATTTTGTT
>CAIGRP010016763.1:0-29245 GCA_903798385.1 Fraxinus cuspidata
TATGTTGATAATCTCTTTTCACAAAATTCCATCAAAAACATTTTTGGGCCATGTGAGACAATGTCAAAATTTTCAAGAATTTACATTTCAAATTTTACAACATCGCCAACATTACATACCTTCAAATGGGTTTCACCTAAAATTTCAAGATTGTTTATATTACTTACTCAAATTCAAACCTAATTTTCACAAAGTGGGTATAAACTAGGGGTGTAAACGATTCAATTTGCACGAGTTTTGGTTAAGATTGTAAAGGGGAGAAGATGGGAAGGAACGGAATAAGCGATTTTCCCCCGCTAAAGTTGGAGCTGACTGACTCAGCCACTATTTGAACGATTAGCTGCCATGTCCCCTAACTTAAAATTGGTCAAGGCAACGTTTGGCTAAGCATAAAAAAGTTCATTTATCAAAACTTTGGTCCAAACTATTTGACCATTAAGTAATTGAATTAAAACTTTGGCGAACAAAAAAATGGGTAATTCTACTTTTGCATTACAACAAAAGAAGGATTTGCACATAGGTAAGTTCATCTACTTTTTAGTAGTTGTAGTTGAAGTGATTTAACATATTTTGGAGATAATAAGGGTTACTTTTGTAGGAAAAAAATCTTTCTTATTTTAAAAAAATGAAAATATTGAGGTATTCGTATAGGAGAGGAGTATACAAGTTACTTAACATTTTTCTTTTAATACTTAGCATAACACACTCCAGGTGTAATCAAGGTTTTAAAATGCATGACAAATGGCAATGCATTTGAGTCGAGTAACAAGCATTATAAGAATGTGTGTGCCTATGTAAAATTATGCGTTTTCCAATTTTTGATATTATTTCAATTCTAAACTTTAAATAAATAAAAATGTATTCTTTGAACTTTATATATTTTTTCAAATTTTCATATATATTGCCCAAAATCATAAATTTTATAATTTTTTGAAATTTATACATATTTTTAAAATTTTCAATAATAGCATATTGTTCAAAATCATAAATATGACAATTAGTTAATAATAAATTTCTATAATTAAATTAGACACGAAAATCGGCTTAAAAAATTTAAATTTTGTTTAACTCTTTATTGAATTCCAATTCAATCTTCTCTTTCTCATGCAAGTCATCCTCTATGTTATCTAATGCAAAATTATCTTTATCGAGCTCCATTATTTCAACTCATCACCATAACCATCAACAATTAAAGATTGTACATTACTAGCATCACTTGCTAGTAAAACTAGAGAAAGATCGAATAAGAAAGATACTCAGACTCGGTGTAGATAGTTTGCAATTCTACGAAAAATTTATTATAATTTTTGATTTTTCTAAGTGTCAAAAAACTATATATTTCTGTATATAATTCGTGTGTTTGGGTGATTTGTGCTTTTTTGATGTTTGTTGTGCTCAATTTGCACCTTTTAAGTCATAAAAATGGATTGAATTTTGCAATGCTAACTTAGACACAATTTTTAACATAAATGAACGTTTATTTTGTCGATTAAGCATATATACGAGGTTAATGAAATAAGTTGACCATATTATGACGTGCCAAATATGAAAGGCGTTTTGAAAATCTCTCGAGCACATGTGCTCATATCATATGTGTGCATTTTAGAACATTAGGTGTAATTATAGTGGGTTGCATATGAGCTTGATAATAATGACAAACAGTTAGTAATAGTTATCCTTTAGTTTAAAATTTGAATTTGTAATTATCTAGATTTAGGATTTGATTAAGTTAAGATTATTCATTTAGTTTCGTCTTTTAAATAACTATTCTTCTGAGATTAGGACTCTTCTGTAAAACTCTATTATATTCATTTTCTCAAAGAAAAATGTGCGAGGTTATATTTTTCCATATATTATTCTCATTATGGTCTCAAAGCTTTAATTTTTTAGGCCTCCCTCCCTCTCTTTCTTTCTTCTTTCCTAAACACCTACACCTCACCAGTCGTGCCACTGTGAATCTGACACCGCCACTCTCCTCACACATCATGGCTGAATCCGTTCAACTTGTCCTACCGAATGGCCAAGAACCCATTTCTCTTCTCCAAACACTATCAAACTTACCACCACCAAATATCTTTCTTGGAATCTCCAAATTGAAGCGCTTCTTATTGGCTATGATCTCCAAAAAATTATTGATGGATCTTATCAATGCCCACCGGCCACTACCATCTCCAATGACAATACTGCACCCAATCCGGAATCACACTTTCAACATATGGGACCTTAGGATACTGCTCATTTGTCTAAAGGTTGAGTCGACTTTGTGTTCTTCCTCTCGAGAAGGGAGGATTAAGAAAATTGTAAAAAAATGACTCAAATTGTACAATCCCTCTTTCACCCCAGATTGACATAGGTGATATTGTTGTTCTTGATTTGCGAAACACCTCATTTAAATGCTAAAGTGCTATTTAGGGGAGAAGTTTTAATAGAACGTTCTATATGTACACTTAGTAGGATTGATCACTTAAATCACAACACCTGTTACCTTAAACAATTGAAATTGCCACATCTCGGTGTTCGAGGTGGTAAGAGAGAAACAAAATGAGTGTACGACACCGAGTTGTCGTCATTTAAGTGACTCGGTATCTCATGTATCATAACTTAGAATGAATGGTCCTACCATGTGTGCATCTATGACCATCTTACCAAAGCTTCTTTCATAATTTAACTCAAACTTTTTTATGTCACTAATATCCTCAACTCGCCTCGTTATGTAAACACCATATCCTTTTTTCATTAATAGTTTGACACATGCACAATTTTCATAAATGAATTATTAACAAAATTTGAAATCAATTTTAATCTTAAATTCACATATTCTCTGTACTGTTTCTACTGGATCATTTGATTATAAGATCACATTTGATGATGAGTGAGAGAAATCAATCTGATTTTCCTTTTCTGAACTTTTAACGGAACAACCATTTTAGCCATTCAAAAACTGTTGTTTTTGTGTGCCAACTGCATGACTGTGCTGTACCAACAGACGGGACACACAAGGATGCTCCTTTAGGGTTAAAGAAAAGGCTATATGGTTCTTGGCTCTTCTGTTGCACAGATCATATATATATATATATATATATTTTTTTTTTTTTTCAACACTTGATTGTGCGGTTTTTAAAGAATAATAGCATTTTTACCGGAGTAAAATCGCAGAAAAAAGGAATGCTATGTATTGATGACATGTTTGGTAAGTCCGATTGATAATGCTAAATATTATTAGATAAAAAGCTAAAATATTAAGGCTATATGGTTCTTGGCTCTTCTGTTGCACAGATGATATATATATATATATTTTTTTTCAAAACTTGATTGTGCGGTTTTTAAAGAATAATAGCATTTTTACCGAGCAAAATCGTAGAAAAAAGGAATGCTATGTACTGATGACATGTTTGGTAAGGCCGATTGATAATACTAAATATTATTAGATAAAAAGCTAGAACATTATCTGTGTACAAACATTCCTTGAATGTTTTAGAAATTCTAGAATGAGAATGGTGCATGAATTTCTTGTTTTCTCCGCCCGAAAACCGAGCAAGTATTAGTTCGACTCAAACCCATACATACACAAACAACAAAACACAAGGTAAATTAAACCATAAAAGCAAATCTTAAGAAACAATACATTAAAAAACAATAACAGACCCGATTAACAAGAACATTGGTTGAAAAACCATAAATAAAAACTTAATCTAAATAGCCCATTTTCCCAAGGGAAGAGTGGATAAAAATAACAAAACCTGGAAGAAAGGCATGACCTTCCCTTTGCCTTTATGACTTGCCCTTTATGGTAGTTTATACATACTCAATCACAACCAAAAGGGTGTATATATATGCACAACTTATTGTTATTGGGATAATCTGTTTTTCTCTTCATCTTCAGCGTCTATTATTTGGACACAACTATCCAATTATATATATAGTCTAGTTCAAGCTGAATGGTTCATACCACACCACACCACCTCACCTCCCCCCACCCTACCCCACCCTAGCCAAGTTGAGATATGTTATCCCCAGATATTTTTTATTTTTTACGTCTTTACATATCACCTTTGATTAACGAATGGATAGAAACCAGCATAATTTTTGACACATTGGCACGTTATATTTTATGATTTGGTAATAAAAGGTAATATGCGGAGGTATCATGTATCACGGAGATATCAAGTTCACAATAGCCGATGATGCCACTTTTACTCCCAATGAAGATAAACAAAGGAGATAATATTCATTAAAATAGATATAGTAACAAAAGGAAGGACTCCAAAAGGAAAAGGGGAATAGTGTGTATATATATTATAAATTCCTCTCTTTATGGATTTCAATCACTTTGCACCAGCCACTTGTTTTTCAAATGATTCTGAGAATATCTTAGTCCAAAGGGCATTAATTAATTTAAGTGGGAGACATTTTGTCCCATTTTTAAGTACCAAAAATGAGGAAAAAGTAGTGTACACTTGCTGAATTTAATGCCTTTTTTTAAATAAAAGATAAAGGAGCCTTGATGGGGGAAGTTATGATACTAAAAAATTAAGATAGTGCTATTAGGTCTAACTAATATTTAATTTATGGGGGTCATTGATCATTAAAATTCTACAAGTGCACCAAATGGTAGTCAAGTGATCAAGTAAGTAAAAAAAAAAAAAAAGAATCGGAAAAGAAAAAAAAATCATTTTTTTTATTGAATGTTGTTTCATCCAGGATTATTTAATTAATCTAGTTATAATTAACAGTAACTCTAATGGAATAGTCAATTTGTGTTTGAGTAAATTTTATAACTGCTTAAGCAACTAAGAAGCATTTGTAAGTCAATTAAAAGAAAGCACTAAAATATCGATTTTTCCATTATTAATTCGTTTTAACACAATTCAAGACCATGACAACACTTGTTAAATCTTGTCGATTAATATTCCTATTTTGCTCCGCAACCTCTCTCGAATATAGTTAAGATTATCCTCACACGTGACTTTCATATATTTCTATGAAAAATGTGAACATAACAGATTGCATTAAACACAAGAAAATTCAATTCAAATCATGTGAAGTACAACTCTATATCTCAATGCTTTATTGAATCCTACAACAATTGATACAAGTGTTATTGTCGTTATTCATTCTATCAAATGAAATAACAATCATTAAAAAAAAATCAATTAGTTGCTAATTAATTAAATATTCAAAATAAACAAACCTTGAAATTTATATTAAAACTTCATAATCAAAGGTTTGTCTACGTCTCAGTTACTAAAAGTTTAGTCGAACATTACAAAGTTACAAGAATCCTTATTTGATGTATGAGACGTCACTTGGATAATAGATTCAGGAAGAAAAAGAGGACAAATCTTGTTAGTGACCTCTTGTCCTCTCTCTATAGCTTGTTATCTAGGCCCTATTTGTTTCGAATTAAAATCAGATTTTAATCTAAATTAAAGTCAAATAATCAATATTAACCGCATCTTTCATAAATTTCACAGCTTTTTAACCACATATTTCAAAAACTTCTATCATAATCTACTAAAAATTTAATTTTAATCCCCACCAAACACCACCTAGCTCTCCTCTTTGCAAAAATTATGTATTGTATATCATGAGAGCTCTCCATAATTGTTGGATGAAATCTAGTATTTATAGAGCCCAAGATTAGGTAAAAAAATCGTGACCTAATTGCTTTCAAAAAAGAGGTTGGTCAAAAATAAAGAAAGTAGATATTCTGTCGAAAATAGTGCCATGCAGTTGCACATCTATCTCGGCTGCGATTACACAGTGTGGTTTTTTGCTTACTGTTGTTGCTGCAACAGGCTTTGCGATCACAATCTCTATAGATCGAATGCCTCAAAATTTTGAAAAACTTCATTTTGGTCACTTGATTTCTTCCTTCGATTGGAACGAGTCATTTCTTTGTGCAATTTTAGTCATTCATATTCTAATTTCATTAAATTTGATCTCAAATTCTTGATTTAAATTAACTTTTGAATATTTGTAATTTAGTCCTCAAACTTTTACAATTCTTCAATTTTTTGCACTTCTTTGGCCAGTTTTCACTTTTTTTCATCAATAATCATTTAAACTCGAGTTTATCCTTCAACAACCTATATTTAATCAAATTAAGTAGTAATTATATTAAATGGCTCAAAGTATCTACTTTTGAATGTTCGAAAAGGTGTAAAATTTTCACCTATCAACCATTAATCAATCAAACAGTGACACATTCTCGCTTTAAGAATGTTAAGATTTAAGTTCTAATTAATAATTGTTCGTTGAGAATTATAAATGCCTTTAATTGAACTTATATATTTGTTGACCTCAACATTAATTGAGAAAAAAAAAGAGTTTTGAATGTATTTTTAAGATAATGCGCAGTTAAAAAGTGAAAAAAAAATGTTTTTGATATACATATAGAATATATTATTGTGTGAATGTGTGATTGAAATAATTATTTAACAAACTATAAAATAAATTAGAATTATTCCCCGAATAATTCACAGGGGCTTACCAAGGCACTCACATGGTGGGCCCCACGATGTATTAAAAAAAAATTTATGTGGTTGCCCCACCTATGTGAGTGCCATGTACATGAAGCAAGGTTCAATAAATTAATGGATTTCAAATAGGCACTTGGTTGAATCCTTCGATAAACAAAAGGGTACTTGTTTCTTCATGCAGTCGCTCCTTGTGAGAGATAATAGATAAGTTAGAAATTTTGAATTAATGAAAGCAAAATTCTAACGCATATTATGCTCCTATTTAGTGGGGATTAAAATTAGATTTTTAGTAAATTTTGATAAAATATGTGATTGAAAAGTTATAAGATCAATAAAATGTGTGGTGAAAATTAGTCGTTGACTTTGATTTAAATTAAAACCTGAATTTTAATTGCTACAATGTTATATAAATGAACCCTCAAAACATGATTAATATTTTAATGATGTATTGTCCGCCCTATAACCAATCAAGTGGACGTGCCGGAGTGGTTATCGGGCATGACTAGAAATCATGTGGGCTCTGCCCGCGCAGGTTCGAATCCTGCCGTTCACGATTTTTCTGTTTTTCCGCTTAATCTAATTCGAAAATAGGGTAAGTCGATCACTGGTGTCAACAAATCATACAATCCATTTCAAGAGGCCTCCTTTCACTCCACCCTTCACTCGAATCCTCCATTCGTGCGATACATCTCAAATATTTTCATTCTTTTTCCCCATCCTTCAACTTCCCATCACAATATAATGATCGGGCATGTACTATATACTTTTTTTCTCCGCACACTGCTTTGATTGTTTTCACCAAAGTGAAACAAGAATCAATCACACTCGATTTTCATACTTGCCCTTTTGTTGTAAAACCTTGTGGTTGTTACAGAATGGACTTTCACTTAACAAGACCCTTCATTCTGAATCAGTTAAATTTGGGTTTTGGATAGTGTTTTTGTGTGCAATTCACTTGCATGTATATAATGTAAAAATGGGGAAGTTGAGCTTGCATACGAAGAGTTTGATGAAATTTGTATAGAGATGTGGTTAATTATAATGTGATGATTGATGAGTTCGTCAAGGCTGGCGAGGTTGATAAAGCCCCGACCTGTTTGATGAAAGGCCTGAAAGAGATGCTTTTTCATGGAGTGCCCTTTTGGCGGGGTACGCGAAATGAACCGGTGCAAGGAAGTTGTTGAGCTATTTGATCATATGGTTGCATTCCAGGCGAAGTTTGATAGTGTTGCTTTGGTTTCAATGCTCCTGGCTTGTGCACAGCTAGGAGAGATTGAAAAGGGAAAGATGGTCCTTGTATTATAGGGAAGAAAGGGTAAGAACAGATTCATACTTATTACTTGGGAACTAGCTTGTTGGTTATGTATGCAAAATGTGGCCGCATTGGCCATTGAGGTTGCTATGGAGGTTTTCAAGTCGTGCGACAAAAAGAATGTGCCTTTATGGAATGCAGTGCTCATTGGATTGGCCATGCATGTCCGAGAAAAATTTATTACTTTTGAGTACTCAAGAATGGCGAGAGTTTAGTGTCAAACCTGATGGAGTGACCATTTAGCGGTGTGTGTTGGTTGCAGTCACTCGGGGCTTATTGACAGGGCAAAGAGGAAATTTAGAGACATGGAGTGTTTTTGGCGTCCAACTAGAGCTGAAGCATTACGGCGCATGGCAGATTTGCTTGGACATGCATGTTTGATCAAAGAAGCCATGGAGATGATAGTGGCAATGCCAATGGTAAGCGATGTGTTTGTTTTGGGAAGTTTGCTTTGTAGATGTAAATTACATGGGAATGTTGAGGTTGCCGAAGTGTATATTAAGACTTGGTTCCACCTTAAAACCTCTTTAAGAGAAGTAGCACATGATCTCTATTCGAAGTGAGATTTTTATCACTTAACATTCCCCGTAAGATGGTGACTTATTTGAGCAAACTAATTATGAAATCGTTGTGTTCATTTTTTTAGTCTTAATTGGATCAAATTGCTCGTTGAAAATTAATGGACCCTGATATTATATTAATGTTTGAAGTTACCAATCCCTTATAAGTTGGTTTATGTTTGATCTTTATTCGATATAGAATTTTTATCCCTTAACAGTGTAGCCAAGTATGTGATCGAGGTGAAACCTGAAGATGGCTTGGTGTATTCACTCATGGTTAATGTGTGTGCAAATTACCAGCAATGGTACAATTTGTTGAAGGTAAGAAAAATGAGGGATTGCAGATCGGGGATCGAGAAAAATGCAGTGTGTAGTTGTATTTAATTGAATGGGGGTAAACCATGAGTTTCTTTCAGGAGATTGTTTGCATCCTCACACTGATGATATATATATATATATTGTTTTGAATAAATTAAAACACCACCAATTTGAAGCTTTTAGAGATTGACGGGAGCACATCTTCAATTTGTTGACTTGCTGCCCCTGTTTGGGTTTCACTAAAATAAAAATTTGAGAAAAAAATGTATTTTGAAATAGTTATTTTTGAAAAAAAGGTATGATTAAAAAGTAAGAAAAATTTCGAGTTTACGTATAATGGGAAAATATATAATTGAAAAAGAGTGTTGAAAAAATGGAGTCAAAACATGGGCTAAATTTCTTATTCTTTAACGAGTAGGCATTGGAGGGCAAGAATCAAGAATAAGCTACGTGGGCAGACATTACTGGGAGGAGAAGAATCATGATTTATAAGGTGAATGCTACGAGCTTCCAGAACACAATAGGACCTTCGTAAAGCTGATTATATTATTACAAGTTTTTTCAAAGAATTTGATTAGGAGGTTCAATGGCTAAAAAAAGAGAGAGCTGGTCAAATACTTTTGCCTGCGTAATTCTTATAGTAACGAAAGACTTACCAAAACTGAAATACAAATATAGAAAATCAAAACCACCAGGAAATTAATCAGTCTGTCATGGTTTGACAGTATTTACACAAATTTATCCAAAAAAAACCATCCAAATAGTTCGCTTCGAATAATTGTTATGAAGAAAGTCATCTCAATTCCGGCTTAAGGGGATAAAAAGGTTTCATCTCAAAATAAAAGCAAATACATCTCTCAGTGTTATTATGCCTTCAATATGTCGACTGCAGGCCTCAATAACAATTACACGCCGCACATCTGAAAGAGACGTTAGAGAAAGTCTAATGCGCATTTCATTTTCAAAATGTAGAAGAAAAACTTTAAAAAATATTTACCTGGTTCTGACAGAAGTTCCATCACCCTATACAAGGAATCGAACCGAGTGCATGTCTGGTATAGATGATGACGGCCTAATGCTTCACCAGTAGCTTCCATTGCCTGCGTATAATTCCTCTCTTAGCAACTACCAAACGAAAACATTGCTGGCTGCAAACGTGCATCAAAATTCTCTTGATGGTGATGGTGTTGGGTTGCAATATTCTTCAGTTGGTGCACATTCAAGAGAGAGACACGACATAATTCTCATGCATGCAATCTAGCAAATGCAACTGACGTAACAGAAGTTTTACCTCAACAGTATGATGTAAAACAAAATTGATAGAATTTTCGCTACCTGACTATTTTCTGTCCAACCTGTCTGTTAAATGTTTCTAGAAGTCGCTAGAGGAAAGATGCCAGAAGAAATATTGGTATTGTACATGAAATAGTCAAATTATTCGGCATTTTACCAAGAGGTGGAAAAAAGTTTCACACCTATGAAATGCAATGAACGCACAAATTCTTTGTTATTAGCCAGGCAACTTCTTTTGCAGCAGAATACTAGGAGCATGTTTACTTAAGCTTTTGAGTGAGAAAAGCTACTGTTAAGTAAATTTTAGTAATTCCTACCAATTTATTTCCAACTTTGACCAATAAAGAAATTATTTATTTAAGGAATTACTTGTTCACTTATGATAGAACTTCTAAAGCTTTAGTTAAACATGCTCTGAAAAATACATCGCGAAAGGAACGAGGGTGTAATTGTCGTATTTTTCAGCCATTCCACATAATTTCTTATGCTGATTCTTGCAAGTATTTCACCTAATACCCACAGATATATTCGATACATCCATTGCCATTATTCAATCTCACAGTGCTCCGAAAATATTTATGGGAAATAGAACACTTAATGGTATATTAAAAACAGTTGAGTAGGACTCACCTGAGACATCATTATCTCATCAAGTTGGATGCGGATATACATGTTGTCTTTTGCCAATGAGATGATATCACTGCATAAATATGATTACAAACTTACAAGAAACAATATGGCAGGATATTAAACTCGTAAATATGAGTGATAAATGTTTGAAGATCCAATAAACAGACATCCATTACCTCCTAGAGTACACACTTACAATGTTACCCCTGTCATCAAGTATAGGCACTGAACTTATTTGAGCTGTAAACAAAAAAATGAAATAAGACAATCAATCATTACTGTGTTTGAGGTAGAGTATAAACAGGGTCAAGACCTCATTTCTAATCAAGAAGTTGTACAGAGCATAACTGAGCAATATAAGCATAAATTTATCCAAGCTCTTACTCAGTTCTATCTACCTTATGCAGTTCTATAGCTCCAAACTTTTTATAGCTCTTGGGTTCATGTGAGTCGACAATTTAGTGATCCCAAATTCAGGATACACTTAAATTTGACCCCTAGGTAGAGTTCTTCCACTTCACTCAAGAGGCTAGCTTAGATATTGCAAGGGGTGAGAGGTTAAAGGACTTGGAACTTGAGCCTGACAATATGCTGGCTAATTATCATGGCAGGGAAGAAAGGAACACAATAATAGGCAGGAGTTCTGGAGATCCATAACAAATATAGCATATCAACACATAATATTTTCAAGGAAATGTCACAAAAGTTTTATTTACTCTGCTGCCAATCCTATCTCAATCCTCAGAAGTGACTTTGCATGGCATCTCAGCACATGTTCTGCATAGTCATTTAGCACTCAAAGTGATCCAACTGATGTCCAGGGTTGACCAATTCAAAAGCATTACAGTAAATAGGCTTAAAATAAATATTTCGCACCAAGGTATTATATCGAGCTAATAATCAGATTAGTCTGTACCCTTCGATTCTAGATGTTTTGCTTAATCAGAAGAATTCTCAGAAATTTCAGGAAGGTACTTAAAACAACTGATGTTTGTGTAATACTGTCTTCCAAAAGCTAGAGAAACTCCATATTTGACTAGAAATATGGTACCCAGTACTGAAATCTCGAAAGAGAGAAGAATCGTGTGAAAAGGTGATAGTGGAAATTCAGTTTAAGCATGGTTTCAGTCATCTGGATTTTCAGATCATTTCATGCATGCAACAATTGCATACACATGGAGTCATTACACACCTTCAAGCAATAAATTAAGAGCAGAATCAAGAGAATCATTGGTTCGTAATGTCAACAACGGACGATCACTCGCTCTTCCAACTTCTCTAGCCCAGGTACCTAATGGAAGGTAACCAATTGGTTGCTGTAGAAGCGGCAGATATCCAATATGGTGTTTAAAATGCCTGCATACGTCTGAGATGTACACGGCAAAAAAAAATAATAATAATAAAAAAACAGTGTAACCAGGTAATAACATGTAAAGTTCTAGGAAAAACTGATAGTTGAATAAGTTCACAACGTTTTAGTATTTCAGAGAGGCAAGCTACGTGTAACAACTGAGGACAAGATCCATCTTTTGCTGAATGTACGATGGGAACTGCAGAAATCTTATTATGTAGAATTCTTGAAGCCAAGCCTCCCAAAGATTCATCAGGACCTGCCTGTAGGTTGCAAGAGTAGTAGGGGGAAACTTTTCAACAATGAGATTCCCAAAGTTGCCAACGTGTTGACAGGTACAACACACACGAGCATCATATATATGAGTCCTTTTTTTACAAAGCGTTTGTATCTGTTGCTTTTCCCTGGTGGGGGAATTATGAATAGATGAATAGGGATAGCAATTTCATCTTCGCAGACAAACACCAAGGAGCCAAGCAGTCCTATAAATTCACATCAATAAGAGCACTTACTTGGATTAACGACCTTTGCTGAAGTGGAACCAAAGCCCCGATCATATCTCTAGGGTGATGAAATTTTCGGTGTTTCCAGGCAGAAATCGTGTGTATATCAAGATCTTCATTGGTGAACATGGCACGATTTCTGTGAAGCTGCAGAAAAAGGGGGTGTCATCTCCAGCATGCAAATGGCTAGAAACCAACTGCCACTTGGCATCATTGATATGTTAAAACTTAAAACTATCTGAATTACCAATATTAATAGCACGCTAAGTTGTAAAACTGATTAAATGTTTTTTTATCCTTTTTTATTGGGCTGATTTACTAGCCAGTAACCTGTTTTGCATGGTGGGCAGGGAATGCTCGACTTATATTCCTACTATGGAAATAAGTATCTATATGTGAGTTCTCCAAAGAGAATGAGAGTCTGTGGCATCCACCAATAGTTTGACGTAAAAATCTAGAGCAGTTCTAGTGAAACAAAACTCCATGTGAACACAAGTTTGTGACTGTACAGGAGACGAGAGGAAGGCAAAAGCAAGATTGTGCTAGAGTATAGGACTGCTACTCGAAAGAATTCACACGCTGCTCTTAAAATTTTGAGTCAAACTTCTTTCATACGAAAAAAGAATGATGAAATGGACACATTAGTGAATATTTACATCACACACACTGTTTCTTGGCTTCAATACAACTGTGAATCATTTTACTATCTGGCTTCACCTAGTTAAAGTCCGATGGCAATTCATTCATAGCAGTTCTTGAAACATGAATTACCTCGAGTAAAATCAACATGAAATCTGATGCAGTTAGCATTCCTGCAATCTGTCCATGATGCTCATCCCATAGAGGCACGACTGCAAGCCCCTAATGATAATAATGATAAGCAATTTAGTCTAGAAACTTTTGAACCAGTAACAGATGTTAGAAAAAATATTAGTGAGACTTAAGGCCAACATATACAAATTAATTTATGCATAAACTTGTCATTTAGATGATTTCTTATACAACCAATAGGAAGAACATAGTAAGCACATAAAGTTGTTATATAACATGGTATGTAATTTTTCCCAATTCTTTCTAATGACAACAATGCTATATTAGGTGACAGTTCCTGATGTATGTGATTGTTTGCTAGAGTAGCATCTTCCACGCGACTTTACAGTTTGGCACAATAAAAGATATAGGAACCTGGGTATCAACTACACTACCAATTTTCATGAGACGAGACTAGAAACCGTTGCTGAATTTCACGAGTTAATCAGCGACCTTGAACTATACACCCAATAAGTGTCTGATAGTTGACAAATTTAATCAAATTGACGACTTTCTCAAGAATCACATGTCGCAGTATTGAAAAGCATTACCTCAAATGATATGAAAATGTGCAATATGTGACTTGCCTTAACAAATAGATTTCATAGGAAAAGTAGAGGAGCCAATGGAAACCAAATTCAAGATTCCACTGGGTGAGTCTGAAATGCTAATGCAGGTGGATGAGAATCACGGAAGATTCTGATTTGAGGCGTATATAAAATTTATATAACTTATAGAAATAATCACAAAAAGTGATAGACAAATTATATTTTAATTCCAATAATCCTATGATCAAGTAATAAACCAAAATAAGTAGTACATATTGATGTTACTGAAGAGCAATGAAATCTGAATAATGATTAGCAAGTAGAAGGACGAAGAAAAAAAAAAGTTATATTGATAAGAATGCACAACAAAAAATTAATTTTGATGTGCCTCTCTCTTCTAACCTTTTTTCCACTGAGATTGCAACACTTCGATGAATATTAGCTTCTTTAGATCTTCGCAACACATTCCCCAACCAACTAAGTTGTCTTCTCAACCCACCGATATTAATGTTTATCCACGGCTAGATCCTTTGTGAATAACATGGAAGGTTAATTTTAATCTACCTCTCCCTTTTAACCTTTCTAACCTTTTCCACTAAAATTGCATCACTTTTGTGAATAGTAGCTTCTTTATATCTTTGCAATACATGTCTCAGCCACCTAAGTTTCCATTTCCCAAGTTTATCCTCAACCTGAGTCAACTCCATTTGTTTAAATATGAATATCTTATCTTGTCCGGTCTTGTATAGTCACAAATCCTAAATTTTTATTTCTGCTACATTCATCTTAATGTCATTTTGTCATTTGACAACCCAACCCTAAATACCACATAGCACAGTCAATCTACGAATTGTTCTACACATATCATTTTGACCTTGTAGGATCGTTATGTAGCACTTCTCCATTTCATCCAGCCACTCTAGATTTATACATTACCTCATCTCCAAGTCATCATTCCTTGTTAGTAATCGAACCTAAATACCTAAAATGATCAATCTTTAGGACAACAAAATCCTTTATAGTAGCTCCATTATATCCTTGTTCTTTCTTTATGTAAAGAACATTCTATTTTAGAACCCAATTGATAGAAATGCAATGTCTAGTCTAGTCATTATGTAAGTCAATTTGTTTTGCTCAATAGTTAATGGGACCTATAGTTGGGGACCAAAATGAAAATAGTTATTAAATTCCATGTTTTTATTTATTTGAGCCAAATAGTTAATTATTGAAGGAGCGATTATAAAATTCTAACATACGATTTAACCCCCTCCTACTCTAGAGCTAAAACTATATTATCAGCAAATAACATATACCAGGAAATCTAATCTTGGATATATCTTGTAAGCTCACTCATGGCTAAAGCTAAAAGATAAATCATGACAGAGAGATAATGCAAGCCTATAGTAATAACAAATTCCCTACAGCTGCTACTACTACACATTAAGCTCATAATTGCTCCATCATACATATTCTAATATATTTATACGCCTAAAAGAAATTCTTTTTTTCTTTTTAGCACCAATCCCATCACTTTCCTGAGCAACCTGTCATGATTTTTCTAAACAAATAACTACCAAAAGCATATCTTCTGTCTTCTATTTATACTTTTCCATCAATCTCCTAAGAAAGTATATCGCTTCCATAGTAGATATCCCAAGCATAAAGCCAAATTGAATCTTCGGGAGCTTTGAGTACACCTTAATATATGCTCGGTCTTCCTTATCCTGATTATGCCATGGCATACGACAAAAGGTTCCACGAGGAATACTGAGTTACTAGAAATCATACACAGATATTTATCTACCATTTCCTACCCCATGCATGAATGGTCAGATGAAAAGAAAAAGCACTGCAGCTTTTGGTCTTTCAAATGACCATAATTGACGTTCATATCAGTGTCCTACAGAAGATGTGTGACCTATATATTTAGCCCCAAATTACACACTTTTCCATATCTTTGCAAACTTGTTGGGAGATTTGTGTTTCTTTCATTTAAACTTTCGGACAGATAAGTAAAACATTTAATCCTGTTTATATGACATTTCCAGTAACTATATGACCAATCAAAGTGGTAAAATATTTACAATTCTATAACATGCCACTAAACTAGTAGAGCCATCTGGGGAAAAAAACCAACAACAACAACAACTAAGAAACTTTTACCTGGTCAAACATGTCACGGAAGGCTTGTTCCACAGCCACTTCAACATCAAATACAATGACCTACTCTTTGAAAAACTATCACAAACTTAATAGCCATACGAAGCAGCATATTGGGATCACAATCAATGCAAATGTTTAAGAGGAAAATAAATAATTAAAAAAAAAAGAAGTGGCATTCAGACCTTGCCTGAATATGGAATCAAATCATATGCTCTAGAAGATGACAAATGCATTGATAGAAGATTACGAGAAACATCCATCTCACCATCTGATAATTGCAGAACTGGCTCATTAACTGGGGGGCCTAAAGATGAACCCTAGTTGGCACAACCACAATAGATTGTAAATTTAATTGCATGTATCTATATAACAGGATGAAGTAACATGCATGACAGGGGATGTAATTATGAAAATTAAATTAGCATGACACACAGTGTAAATTAAGCACTGACCACTAACTCCATGATTCTAGCATTATCCAAGTTTATACTAGCCCGAAAAGCTTCAGCAGGTAAATTTGGAGACACATTCTCTGCTCCCTTAACTAAAATTATATTGTTGATAGTTCCATACTCATCCTGAGCACAAATCTGCTGCTCATCCACTCGCCACATACCATCAACAAAAAATTTGTACTACATTACAGAAAATTGTCAATTAACATATTGCAAAGAAAAAAGGGCGATTTCTTCTATATTCAATCCAAGAGAGACACATTTTTCAAAAGTAAGAATTGAAAATGCGGTACATGATCAGAATCAACAATAAAAATGGCAATCTAAAGCTTGAGTTATTATAAGGCCAATTTACCACTTTGAGCAAAATAATATAATTAACAAAGAAACCTTAATTTCAAGTACCAAAATTGCAACTTTTGTTTGAAGGCTTCAAAAATGCTTTCTAGACACATTCACTCATATAAATCTCATATTGCTTAAACTAGCCTGTTGAGGTAGTAGCCTAGGCTAGGCTTTCCACATAGTGCCATGCCAATTAATTTTGGCATGCATCTCTACACGCTACTATCTCGATATTTTTTGTTGATGGATTATTCATGTTTTTACTTCAAATCTCAGTTACTGAATGTAATATATAGCCGCCCAAGGAGAGGCATTCTCATAATGCTATGCCATAATTATATACCTGATGATAACCAGGCGGAAGATCAATAATTCTCTGGAAAATAGAAGCCGAACCCTCCACTAAAATCATTGGTATCTTCTCAGTCCAACTGCACCAATATCATAAATCATAACACCATTATGTATCCAATAATGCAAGAGACACACTATTATCACATTACTAAAAGAAAAAAACCAATACACGAAAACCATTCGTTCAAGGTACCATATAATGGGACTGAACTGCAAAAACTAGACATCTATGCCTGGAACGGCCAGGCCACCGGGCTTAACAGAACTCTTTTAAATTTTCCGTTTCTAGTTAATTGGGCCACATGATCTTTGAAACTTGGATGAATGCATTAAAAGTTAATTTTCAGAAAGTAAGCTTTGTTAATAAAATTAGTAACTTTTCATAAAATTAACACGCTGAGCTCAATAAGAACTCGGCCCGTGGCCGGGAGAAAAAGGGTTGCAAACCCACTATCTAGTCCTCATAGCAAGAAAATAGTTAATAGGAAACAGAAAATACCCATTGAAAGATCCACAAATTGAAACCTGGTGACCTCCGTAGCGCCATGTAAACGGTGTGTGTATCATCTCCTTTCACAATTCACAAATATCGACCCACAGTGCATACATATACAAAGGAAAGTCTATATAATAATGTGATAGAACCATCAAGTAAAGCTATACTCCAAAAATTAGACGATGTAAAATCCGCCAGCTAGAACAAAAAACACCGAGAATCAGTAATACCAAATCTATCGAGATTTTCGTCGGATTCCCCGAGAAGATGGGGTTTTATATATATATTCAGAAAACGGGTCAATGTGAAAATGGAAGTGTCACGTAACTGTGTAAGAGGTTTTGTCCATAGTGGAGAAGCTGTCGATACGATGATACTGTACTCGTACCAAACAATTTTGGAGGGTGGCTTTTGGTTTTTTTAGTTGGTGTGGCTTTTGCTTTTCTTTTGTTTCTTTTAAATTTATTTTAAAATTACAATGCTATTCCAACCAGCATGTCCAAGGAGTGTTTGAGCTCCATTATTTTTTAAGAATGTATTTTAAAATAGTAAATTGATGGAAAATGTGCTAGTAAAGAAAAAATAAAAGTTTTTTTTATTTGCGTGTAATTTTATTTTAATAAAGAATGTGTAGTTGAAAAGAATAGAGAAAAATATATTTTAGAAAAAATGAGAATCAAATATCCCCTAAAAGTAAAATGTATGTTTGGGAAGTGTAGAATTGAATGGAAATGAAAGATAAAAAATTGAATAGTACTTGTAAATCCTATTAAGTTCGGGGTTGGTTGAAATGAAAATCAGATTTTAATTTAAATTGTAGTCAAAATGGATGGTGTGATGCTGACAGCTATATAGACTTTTTTTTTTTGGAGTCATGATTATGATGATTCAATACTTGAAAAAAGATGAGATTATCTTAGTTATACACCAATGATCAAATTAGAATACATCAAGAAAGAATATATGTGCGTGTGTGTGTGAACATAAATTGTATATGAAGAAATAATATGTGAAGTGCAAATGTTTCCAATCAGTTAGCGATAATACATGGCGATCATCAAGAGCCACACATGATGATACTTCGTTGATGGGGCCAATGGATTCGTGCTAATAAAATATGCGTTATTCTTTGGGTGACAATTCCTCAAATATCGAGTGATCTTGCACGTTATCGATTTAGTCATGCTCGTGGTCGTCATTAGCCTCATCATGGTGCGAAATAGCACACGACTTTCTACATGAGAAAATATTACGGTCATGCTAAGATGCTAATGATCTCCATTTAATGTGCATAACATATATTATTTTAGCACCAGACACTCTGGTCTTTATTTATTGATTATCTTCCTTCCTAAACTTTAGATCTTGAGGAGGTGGATCCATTTGAAATCAACTAAATACATCTTACTTCACTTCATCGTAAATTTATGGGCCAAACAAAATATTTAAATAAATCACAAAATTATTATAAATTACATGCAATGCACATGTTCTCAAGTATTATTATTAATAAATTTAGTAAATAAAAAGATAGAATTTTTATTTCATTTGATATTGAGTTGGGAGTTTAAATTTAAACTATGTCCACGAACTCGCATTAAGAAACAACAACTTAACGATGTTAATTATAAAGAAACAACTTTATAATAACAACAGGGAGGGCCATCCCAGCCCGTTACGATTTTGACAAAATAGACTATTGCACCTTAATGCTAACTTAGACAAAAATTATCCACAAAGCAGCCACTACCACAAAATTTCAGCACTTGAACTAGGATTTTACATGAATATGAAACTCGGATTTGATTGACTAACGTTACGGATTAATAAGCTCCACATCAGCCATAAATGACCCCATTCCATGTTCACTTGTTACTATACAAATATTTACACTTTGACCTCCAAAGCATTCGAACAAAAAATGCTCTCCAATCACCCATTCGGGGGTGGCCGAGTTGGTGGAGCAGGTGAACGCGAAGACCGAAGATCACGAGTTCGAATCTCCTGTCAACACTTCCTCGGTCGAGCCCGTCGCACCAGTCTTGCCTAGTGCGGTTTATCTCTCCTATGTGGTTTGCGGGCTACTGCACATGGGGCGATGTTTACCCAGTACGCACTAACGAGTAGCGGTTGCGGGTTCCTACGTCAACAAAAAAAAAAAACTCCCCAATCACCGTGACTTTCCTTATCGAACGAACGTAGACCCTTAATCAATTGGCTAAATGAAATTGGGAAGCCTCGTCCAAACAGTGGCATTAAAGGTATTTATTTGGCCTCAAACACAGATGTCGTTTAAGTACGAAATCAGATACAATCAACATAAAACTTTAGTACGATAAAAGAATAATGATATTTATCCCAGTGGGGTTGGGACATCAGTCTAGATGGTCACGTTTGATAGATCCAATTAAATGAATCATGTGACAATGCATTTAAGTGGATCCACCATTTAATGACATATATTTGTCACCTAGATTGGTGATAACCCCAGTAAAAATAAATAGCATTGCTCGCGATAAAATCATATGTGGATATATTGAATTACATAAGAAACATCACTCAATTACAAACCTCAAAGAGAATCTTGAAAATTAAATTTAACCATTTCTTATAACATAATGATGGGAGTATGTCAATTCATAAAAATAACCAACTAATTGATATGTTGAAAATTTAAGATCCGATCTTCCAGACTCTGAAAAATTGCCTTGGATTATTATATATTAATTGATATTTTTTGAAAGAGTGAAAGTAATATAAAATAAAAAAAAAGGAGGAAAAATATTGATCCATATTTGTTTAGGGAAAAAGTAATACAAAGAAGAAAAAATACATAGCGTTGTTGGATTTTTATAAAAAAGTTCAAACTCGTTATTTTTTAAATTTCTTCAAGGTATTCTTTATATTAGAATATATGTTACTTAAAATAAGGAACATTGTTTTATACGCACTAAAGAGTTGAAGACGACAATTAGAATAATAATTAATAAACTTTACTTAATTCTTAGTTGGAAATACGTAAGAAAAGCCAATAACCATGTGCAATTCCAAAGTTTTCTTATAATTTAGTCCAAAGTTGATCTAAAGTTTGGTTGGATTTTCCTTAAGAGTTTCCAAAGTTCAATTAAAAAAAAAAAGGTCGAGTTTCGCCTTCGGAAAGCTTTTCGGAAGTTCTCTTGCAACTTAGACTAGCAACGTTAATCCTAACATAGGAATCTTCATCAAAAGAACTGGAGATGGAGTGAAAGGTCATGCCCGTCTGTACCGTAAACAAATAATATATATAGTTGATTAGTAACCACATAATACAGCTCTACTAAAAAATGCATTTATGTATCTTTGGAATTTCCTCTCCTTCGTTTCGAGGCAGTGAGACATAACCTACTAATAGTAGTTTGGTAATACCGTAATATAGCAAGGAAATATGTAGTATAAATAGTAGACACGCCAACACAACTCAACCCAACCCCCGTCTCCTCTCTCCTCTAAAAACTTCTGAAAATGATTTATTTAACTTCCCTTATTCTTTTTTTTTAAGTACTCATTTTCAACCATATATTCACAAAATAAAATATTCTACACGTAAATCCAAAAATTTTTCTTACTTTTTAACCCTACATTCTCGAAATATTCATTATTTAAAAACAATATTTTTCCAAAAAAAAAAGAGCACCAATCAGGGGCTTAATTAGCAAAGAAAGCCAGCATTCTCTGAACTATCTCCCTCAATGGTCCTCTTCAGTAAGGCTAATGTATATTGGTTCTTTGTGAGGTGAAGCCATTGAGGTCTGATAGTTTTGAAACTGTCCGCCTTCTCACCAGTTCATGGACTCTACATCTGCTATCCCCAGTTTATTGTTCTCTAACTCGATTGTCTCTTCAATATATTTTTACATCTCTCGGGATATAATATCTTCTTATGTCAACACATTTTTGATACATCAATACATTACACCTTGACGTTTTCTCATTTGCTAAAAAAAGATAATATGTCAAAGTCTCATAAATGTATTAAAAAGACCACCAAAGACAGTATAAAAATTGTCTCAATTCACATGCATGTGTCCATGTTAAGTAGATTATTATCATTCAAGTCCAGCCCTCATCTCTCTTTATTTAACAAGATCTTTTAACTTCTGCTAAACTTTAATTTAGAAGTTTATTTTTTAACTAAACAAATAAATGAGAAGTAAATTCATTCTTCTCCCCTTAAACCGTAAAACATAAACTTATAATTACGAGTCGAGTATCATTTATTAACATGGTGATTGTCCTTTCCATTTAGCTTTGGTAAACCAATGTTATAAAATGAGCGATCACATGACACTTCTATACAATAAAAGAAATGATGATTTATTATTATTGGGATCCACTTACACTGAAAATGAATTTATACTATTTAGAACTTCTAGAAAATGGATAGAGAAGTAAATTCATTCTTCTATTCTTAAACCGTATAACATAAACTTATAATTACGAGTCGAGTATCATTTGTTAACATGGTGATTGTCCTTTTTATTTAGCTTTGGGACACCAAATGTCACAAAATGAGCGATCACGTGACAATTCTGTTGGGATCCACTTACACCGAAAATAAATATTTACTTTTCAGAACATCTAAAAAATGGATAGAGATGTAAAGTTCTCCGGTTTGAGCACAAATTTTTAAAATTCATTTTTAACTATTCAATCTTCATATAAATAAATTTGTATGTAAATTTAAAAAAAAAAATTAAAAAATATTTTTCTATAAAAATTATTCTAAAGAAATGGGCTCAAACATTTTCATCTCACACCCTAAAAGTAACACAGTGATAACTACGCCCCAGTTCCCCAAGCCTTCACTTCACGGGGCATGAGTTATCATTGGTCGATACAAGTCGACCCAATGGCTCTCTTACGGAAGTACTCTTTCTAGATATTTCTTCCTCTCGATCTATTTCTCCAATTTTTCTTTTTGATTTATGGAATATTAAATTTGGAGTTCTTTTTTGGCCCAATAATGGAGGTTAGGAAGCGGAAGATATGGATCATACAGTATTTTTTGTTGTTATCTATAGGTTGCTTCGTTTCTCAGCTCAATGCTTCAAACGACGTGGTAAGCGAACGTATATGTTCATACGCCAACACTTTTAGTACAATTATTTGTCGATGTATTGTTTACTGTATGTCGATTCAATATTTTTTGGATCTCTAGTGTTTTCGTAGAAATTCACGTGGCTTTTTTTTTTTTAACAGAAATTCTACGAGTCGTTTGATCATACATTGGAAGGGAGCTGGGTTGTGTCTGAGAAGGAGGATTATAAAGGTCTGATTCTACTGGATTTATGGTCAATTTCATCATAAATACTATTTTCATTTTCTATATTAGTTTTTCTCGTTAGAATTCTGTAATTTCTGCGTAGTTACAAATTTCGACTCATGTATGGCAAGATTATCTAATATTATATGCTAAAAGTATTACTGTATTATTAATCTGTAAGTGGTGGCTTATTGCGAAAATGCATGGTTTCTGTAAGTATCCGTTAATTCTAATCTAAAATTGTAGTCTTGCCTATGTTAACAATGTGGATTTTTATTGAAATTTCTGTGTCTGTGGAAGATGGCCACAGCCTTCTAGTTACATTTTTTCGACTCCTTTTACAGCATTGAAATTGCTGAGGCTCTATTTACTATATGAATTTGGGTTAATGCTAGGAATATTGAGCTCGTCATGAAGTATGGTTGGATGGCAATCTTGTTTGATACTTGGTTTCGATTTAATCAGTTGTTTAACACAATTAGTTGAGTAACTAAGCCCCCCATTTCTTAAAACTCATTTTGCATACTCATTTTTAACGACACATTTAATTGGTACATAACTTTTAGAAACTTTTCAACCATACATTTCATCTTCATTTATCAAAATCTACTAAAAATCTGATTTTAATCCAAACCAGATAGGGGACTAAATGATTTTGTTTGGAAATTTTGTACATGTGGAAAGATTGCTTATTGCCTTCTCTTGACAATTTATTGAGAATCTCCTTTTACTACATTGAAATTGTTGAGGCTCTATTTACTAAGCCCTGTTTGAGCCCCATTCATTAAAACTTATTTTCCTCGAACTCATTTTTAATCGTACATTTTTCCAATAAAATAATTTTGCACAAACTCAAAAAGTGTTCCTTCCTTTTTAATCTCTCGTTCTCCCAAAAAAAAAATCACTTTTTACAAAATCTATTCTCAAGTAATGGGGCTCAAACAGAGGCCAAGTGAAGATTGGGCTTGTCATGAAGTAGGATCATGTGTTCAACTATTCACATACGTGTTTCCTGGTGGAATGCCCATCTGACAATTAGTTGATTAACTATACATCTGTGACTCCGGCTTGTTGTATCTTTTTATGTTGTGGAGCAGTTATGCAGCATATTTGCATTCAGCTAATACCCGATGAATATGATTTTTGTGTATGAAGTGTTCTATTTTATTCTGATGTTTGATTGGTTGTCAGGTGTGTGGAAACATGCCAAGAGTGAGGGGCATGGTGATTATGGGCTTCTTGTGAATGAGAAGGCTAAGAAGCATGCCATTGTGAAGGAAGTTGATGAGCTTATTAACCTAAAGGATGTAACTACTGTCCTTCAATATGAGGTTCAATTCCAGAATGGCCTTGAATGTGGTGGTGCCTATATCAAATATCTCCGCCCCCAGGATGCTGGGTGGACTCCTAAGGAATTTGATAATGAGTCTCCCTACACAATAATGTTTGGGCCCGATAAATGTGGAGCCATGAACAAGGTTCACTTCATCTTGAAGCACAAGAACCCCAAGACCGGAAAGTATGTTGAACACCACCTCAAGTTTCCTCCGTCGGTGCATTCTGACAAATTAACTCATGTTTATACTGCAATTTTGAAACCAGATAATGAGTTGTGTATATTGATTGATGGGGAAGAAAAGAAGAAAGCTAACTTTCTCTCCAATGATGATTTTTAGCCACCGCTCATCCCTCCCAAGACAATTCCTGACCCAGATGATAAGAAGCCCGAGAATTGGGATGAGAGAGCAAAAATTCCAGACCCAGATGCAAAGAAACCGGATGACTGGGATGAGGATGCTTCACTGGACATTGAAGATGAGGATGCTGTGAAGCCTGAGGGATGGTTGGATGACGAGCCTGAGGAGATTGTTGATCCCGATGCAACAAAACCCGAAGATTGGGATGAGGAGGAGGATGGTGAATGGGAGGCTCCAAAGATTGATAACCCCAAATGTGAAGAGGCACCTGGATGTGGGGAGTGGAAGAGGCCAATGAAAAGGAATCCTGCATACAAGGGGAAATGGCACGCTCCCCTTGTAGAAAATCCCAACTACAAGGGTATTTGGAAGCCCCAGCTAATTGGAAACCCTGAATACTTCGAGTTTGAGAAACCAAATTTTGAGCCGATTGCGGCTATCGGCATTGAAATCTGGACAATGCAGGATGGTATACTGTTTGACAATCTTTTAATAGCTTCTGATGAAAAAGTTGCACAAACCTACCGAGAGACTACATGGAAGCCGAAATTTGAAGCAGAGAGAGAGAGACAGAAGGCCGAGGAATCTGCTTATTCGGATGTTCTTCAGGGAGTCCAGGTGCTTAGTCAAGACTGTCCTCTTTCTCAGGGTTTCCACATTTTGCTTGCTGCTATTTCAAAATCTTAACTTGTTCTGGTTAATTGTTTCAGAAACTGGTGTTCGACTATCTTTACAAGATTGCGGATCTTCCCTTCTTGGGCGATCACAAGACCAAAGTTTTGGTTAGTGTTTATGAAGATATTGTTGTGTTTTTGGCAGCATGTTATATGCTTTGTTGTTGTGATTGTCACTTAATTGAGCTTATTTCTTGCAGGATATTCTTGAGAAGGCTGAGAAGCAGCCAAACCTTACAATTGGTATAGTTGCATCCATTGTAGTTGTTATCTTCACAGTTTTGTTGAAGGTCATCTTTGGTGGGAAGAAGAAGCCTGTTAGTATCTGGAATCCTTTGGTCACATCATAAACATGTTTTGCTTATCAGATCACTTCCGGGGTATGATTCAACAATTTTTATTTTTTATGTATTAATTTCAGGCTAAAGTTAGATCAGCGACAGAGAAAACAGATACAGCTGAAACGTCAAATAACCAGGGCAGTACTGAGGAGAAGGAAGACAAGAATGAGGACACTGCTGCTGCTGCTCGTCGGAGGAACACCAGACGCGACAATTAGGGAATCTGTGTAGAAACAAATCCAACTACCAGATTAGAGTAATTGGTGAAAGATGATACAAGAGGCGCATTGGCCGTTGCTATAACTTTTGGTTGATTTATAGGCACAATTCTCCATCTTGAACTTTCCACTTCATACTCATTTTGTTGTTTTCACTTAGTAGGTGTGTTCTTTCAGTGTACCACAGACTGGTACGTGACCAAATGTAGGATAATGGTGTAGCTCTCCACGTGAAAAGACTGATTTTGAAATTGAGGATTTGTTTTTTTTCAAATATATGATTTGTTTAACAATTTTCAAACTGGGGGTATTTGTTTCAATTTACAAACGATCTCTACTTGTGTTTATATTGTAGCTATTGCTCAGAATGGGAGTCTAGATGCTGTTCCCGAACCGAAAGGTAGTTTCCTCAATTCTCTCCACTTGAATTTTGACTCGCGTGATGACTCATAAGTTTTAGAGGTGACAGGAACTATAGATGTGGACTCTTCAAGACAGTGGCAATCCTTGTTCTAGGAGTTTCACCTAATTGGGTCCTGGTTTCCATTCTTCGATAGTTTCTTTTAAGGCTTGTCTTAAAAGGTAAGCAGCGCATGTTCTCTTTATAATTTTTAAGTCGTTTTCTGTTTTCGATTTTTCAAAACAGCGAAAACGCGTTCTCTTTCCCATTTTCAAAAACGCCTTTTTGAAAATAAGTTAAAAATTTATAAAGAAAACCAAAAATGACAAATTTATCATTTTGAGTGTTCTTAGTTATAATCCAGTCAAAATTTCCAAAATGCATTTTGGGTGTTTTTAAAACAATTTTTCAAAATGCCAAAAAGAACACATTTTCAACTATCTCAAAATGGATAATCAAAACACAAAATTCAAAACTCAAAACACAGAGAACATCCCCTAATCTTTTTAAGATGAGTAATATAAACTCTTAAACATTGGCCTATATTTTTATCTTTATTTGATGTGAGATTTGTTCTTACGAGATGGTTGTTCATTTGAGCAACAAATTTTGAAATTCGTGTGTTCATTTTTTGAATATTAAACAAATCGAATTTTTTGTTGGAGTTTAATGGACTTTGATACCAAAGGTTTGAGATTTCATCTTATGAGGTCAACCCTATTAGAAAGGGTAGTTCAAGTTCTTAGAAGTTGATCTACATTTTTATTTTTATTCGACGTGATATTTATCCCTAACAGTTTCTTTATATTTGGGCAGTATTGCAACATCTAACTTTTCGAACAAGCTTCCATAAGTAAACATCCTGAACACCACAATCAAAATAATTGGATAAGACAAGCATGAATACTGATGAGATACAAAATCAATGGCATTAACTTGTTAGTAAAATAAGTAGCAATACATTTTTGAGTATGCATGTTCATATAAATGTATTTATAAGTAGTTTTACGTTTCACAAAATAAAGTTATAGTTGTTAATGACTTTAAAGGAAGTTTCATTGTTCTTATTAATACTAGTCTTCGACATGTGTGATGTTAGTGGCGCACTTTGATAGAGTACTTCACATATTTTGTAAATATGATTCATGTGAATGTTGTGATAGAGAGGGAAAGGCTTTCAATTTATTGTCGAGATAATTATCAATACTTGCATTTTGAGAAATAATCCCTCCAAGATAACTTCCTGCCCATTTGTTATTCTTTTTTCTCTCTTGCCTTTGGACCTTTACCCTCTTATCAAATATAATACTTGATCATCGAGATCTCTGATCAATTTATCTAATCACACTTCTCGATGTTGATCTTGATCTTGAAGTTTTATTATAAATTTCTCTACAACACTTTCAAGGTAAGAGGATTTAGGCAAATTCTTGATCATCTCCATGAATTCCACGGCTCTCTAACTATCAACTTAATATAGAACTTTATATTAAGATGAATCGTCATATATTTACAACCAACCAATATTTTATCTCTATTATGCAAATTTCCGGTCGCTAGTGACATCTCATGCTCTTTGTCATTGTGACGCCATCCTTTGTCACTTCAAGAGCACAACATCTATGTTGGATCACTACCCTATGGGACTTCACCAATCAAAACTAGCACATCATAAGTTGGCCCCTATATTCATAGTACAAGCATTAAGCCATCTCCCTGAAAGAAAGATAACAAAGTAGAGAATAAAAAATGGCACTTTCTTTTCAAATGTTTGCAAGAAAAATCACAAATCGCAGTAGAAACTAAGTACATAACAATGTCATAAAAAAATTTCTTAATAAATTTGTAATATGTCCAATAATTTGTGCCCAATTAGCCAAAATTCTAAAATAAGCCAACATAGCATTTAAAAATGATAAACAAAACTAGCCCGCATTTGGCCCTCATTATTTGAAATTATATTTTTTGGAATAACATTTTTTTTTGAGAATGTGTGATTGAAAAATGAAGGAAATTCGATTTACGAGTAATAATAATTTATAAAAGACTGTGTTGTGAAAAATAAGAGAGAGAATAATAAATTTTTGGGATAATGGAACCAAACGGGCTAACGAAACGCTTGAAAGCGAAAGTATTCTTACCAATACAAATGTTGAAACGTAGGAGTCTAGTAACTGTTCATGATATACTCGTATTGTGTTTTGATTTCGAAGAGAAAAATGAACAAATAGAATAGAAATGAGCGAGGATTTAGTTATGGAAGGGATGAAAAAGAAATGAAAGAGTTCGTCTTCCTTTTTTCAACTGAGTTTAGTGTCACATATTCTTTTTATAATTGATATGATATCAATGTTTTTGCACCTTAATTTACATCATAATTTAATTATATTAAATATCATTAATCCTTTTTTTATTATTATACTTATATCCTTAACTGTTTTCTTAATCACATTTTTATTTTTAACATCTCATTGTTCAAAAATTTTGTCCTTAATTATAGTTTTCTTTCAAAAATATTGTTAATGTACTTTAAAATGAGGATTAAATATTTGATCTCATTTTGTCATTATTATTTTTTATTTATAAATATAATAGACAAATGAGTATTTTTACTATATCTTAAAGAAAATTTTGGAGAGGAATCATAACCATGAATAATTTATGTTAATTTAAGAATAAGAATATGATGAAAAGAAGATTGAGATATAAATGTGATAATATATAAATATTATAAATATTTCATATAATTAAAATGTACTTTAATTATTAAGCCCCTCTTTGAAACCATTAATACAAAACTCTTTTTCGTCTCACTCACTTTCAATCACAATTTTATGATAAAATATTTTATTCGTAAATTCAAATTTTTTTCAACTTTTTTCTAAAAAATCACTACTTCAAAACTTATTTTTTCCAAAAAAATTACTATTAATGGTTGTCGGGCTAAAAACAGTGGTGTGAATATATTTAGAGGAAATTACACAAAATAAGAG
>CAIGRP010016767.1:0-15886 GCA_903798385.1 Fraxinus cuspidata
GTTGCAAGTTTTCTACAAATTGTGAAGAAATTTTACTTTCGTCCCAAAACGACCGAGAGTCGGCGAAAGGTAGTCTAGCGGAGCAGATTACTGCCGTACGGTGTCCCTTTCTGTGTCAAGAAGAAAGGCACCCCGTGAAAACAAGGGTTGAACTTTGTGCATTTTCAAAGATTTGCGATTATAAAAGTTGATGATAATTGACCTTTTAAATGTTTGTTCAATGCACCCATATGGCTTGCTTGATCGACTTGAGATTCAATCACTATCAAGGCAAACACATGATGATCTAATACGTGATAGAGATCTGGCCCACTCGTATGTGTGTGTATATGTGTGTGTATCTCATGATTGTCATAGATGAATCAGTAAGTCATCGATGCTTGATTGCTTCAATGGTTACTTATAGTTTCAAAGTTAGGCAATGCCATCACATTTTCTAGACTTTTGCCGACAATGACGCTTTACCCTCCAAATCATTTGACTAACTAAAGTCCACAAGTATTTTATAGAAGACTGATTAAATACTTCCAGATCTGATTTAAATACGGGGTTTGCAATTGAAATGTTTTCTACTCCTTTTTTCATGGTCATTGAAATTTTTTTCAGAATTATTTTAATTAGAACAATGTTGTTCATCGTTAATCGTGTTCATTATCAATTTAAGTGACAGTTAGCCCCTTGAACCTCGATTCATTGTTCAATGAAATTGTAATGTAATCGAATGAATTGGTCAATGAATCAAGAGATTTACTGTCATTTGTACCGGTGATGATCACAACTAATAATGAGTAAGTATTACTCGTTTTGATTAATATATGCATGCCCAAGGGTTGAAGTTTGTGCATTTTCAAAGATTTGGGATTATAAAAGTTGATGATACTTGACCTTTTAAATGTTTGTTCAATGCACCCATATGGCTTGCTTGATCGACTTGAGAATCAATCACTATCAAGGCAAACACATGATGATCTAATACGTGATAGAGATCTGGCCCACTCGTATGTGTGTGTGTATTCTCATGAGTGTCATATAGGAATCAGTAAGTCATCGATGCTTGATTGCTTCAATGGTTAATTATAGTTTCAAAGTTAGGCAATGCCATCACATTTTCTAGACTTTTCTTTTATGGTGCACGAAAACTTTTTAAGATTCGTTTAGGAATGAAAAAGAAATGGGGACCCTATTCCATGCCCACGTCTCATTAGGGATTTCCCCATCCCGTCCCTACCCTCGTCTCCACTTATTTTATTCGCGTTTAATTTTTTTCTAATTGTTATATTTTTCTAATATTAAAAAAATTATGATTATAATTAAAAGTTAATATATAATTTGAAAAGGAAATACTTAAATAACTAAGACACACAAAGAATAAGATAGAACTACTTGAGTTATAGACGTTCTTACTCTAACATGAATAATAGTTTTTCGAATTTGGACAAAATGAAATCTCTACTAAAGTCCCAACACTTGTGTAAATGTGTTGACTAATAAGTATATAAAACGACATATATTAAATAATGAGAACAATACATAAGTACTACATTATAATAATCACATTCAAAATTAACAATCTTGTCAAATTATTAATTCCAATTAATAACATATATATAATCCAATTAAAATTTCAAGTCAAAGTCAACAATTAATTTTAACCAAACATTCAATGGAATCCACAACTTTTCAACTATACATTTCATTAACTTTTATTAAGAATTACTAAAAACCTAATTTTAATCTCTATAAAAAAGGGGCATATAAGATACAACTAAATATATATATATATATACACACACAATTGATATACATTATATCCCAACCCACCTCCAAGGACCTCACCCTACCTACCTACGCCATCCCACCCTCTTCATCGATAGATAATTCCAGAAATTGAAAATCTTTTCTGGATATTACACTCCACCCCATGAAATCACCCTCACCCACCCCACCACCTCTACCCATAGAAATTCTCCAGAAAATTAAAAACCTTTTGTGGATATTACAACCCACCCCAAATTTGTGACCAAATTTATTGTTTGTGAATAGAATTTTGATCAAATTTGTCTTCAGTGTAACTGTTTGTGACCATCTAATTTGTGATCGCACGCAACCAAATCACAAACATGTTTTATGTGACTAAATTTGACCAAATCTGCATTTAGTGTGATTAACTATGGTCAAATTTGTTTTTAATGTTATTATAGGTAACCGGGTTAATATTAGCTGTGACTCGTATGTGATCAAGTCACAATCAATAACAATAATTACAATATTGGTCACAACCAATCACAATAACCACATAATTGGTCACGGAAGGTCACCACAAACAAAACTGTGAACCACCGTTACCACGTTCAACTTGAATCCACGACAACTCGAATCCATGACAATGAATTCACACCTCCCTTTTCAATCATCGTCAATCAATTCACTATTACTCATAGACGACTAACTTCAAGGTCAACTTCTTAAAAAATTCCATCCACGAGCAGAATTTTCTCGTATATTTCGATGAAGAGTTGGATTTCCTGTAATGAAGAATGGCGATTTGGATTCCATCCTCGTGCTGTTACAATAGGGAACCATTTCTCTGGCTAATCGACAATTGATACATTCCAACAGCAGCAGAGATCGATTTGCCTCCAGTAAGATCAACGTTGTCGGTGCTATTTGCACCTGCTTGAGTTGGTCTCCACGAGAATAGGGAATTTTTCCGCCTCATTGTCATTCCTAGTTCCATTTCAAAAATGCTTTGAAAATCGAAACTCTTGAAAACGTGGTGAGAACTCAAAAGAGTTTCCTATTATTTTAATGAATTTTAGAAATTCTATGAAAACTTTTAGGAATTTTATGTGAAATGTATTCAGAAATTTTATCCCAAAAGACAAACTTAACTACACACTAACTAAACATTAACTTAAATCAGGTTTTGACTTAATATGTTTGGACTTTGCTCGTCATACTGAGAGAACAATAATGCTAAAATTTAACTAAATTATAGATTTTCTAGTTCTTGTGTTGGCCTTCCTCGGTAAGTCTATCATTTCCTTGAAGAAGCTATGGGTTACTTCCCACCAAATTTGGTTTTTTTTTATCCATTTCATCTGTAAAAATTAGTATATGTAAGAATTACATATTCATATACAATAGACGATACAAAGGTGTTCAAGTATTAATATTTTACGAATATTTGTTTTAAAATAAAAATTTATGTTAAAATATTTAGTTAGATTAGATTGATTCTAGTATTGTTTTTATTTAAATTATATTAAATAGTTTTTTGAAGTTAAATATTAAATTTGTAAAATTGAATTCGTGATTTTATTTTTGCAACGTTTCGTGTCCTACTTCTTAAAAAAAATAACGTATTTATGTGTCGTGTCTCGTTTTCATGTAATCTAGGTTTTCTTTGCTTGCAGTTTTAGTTAGCAATCATGCTTCGTGTACAATTATGAGTTACAATTTGATTGATAACATGTTACGTGACATTCTTTGTACATCAACTTGTTTCTACAGCCATTAGTTTTTTGCCAACATACGTAATGTCATTCAAATTGTCATCCATAGTTGTACAAATAGATTAATCATTTAGTCAGATCTTATTAGGTCGATGCGTTTGGTACCTTGGCAAGGGTTACAATTACATAATTGAATTAAAAAAATATTTTAAATATGAGAAATTTGAAAAAAATAAGCAAGACAATTTCCACAAATATCACTATCCCCATTCTTGAAGGGAGTGCCACTTTGTATGAAGTTCCCCAATCAGTCCATGGAATGTATAATTGTATCTTACTTTGCCTTTAGCACCTTTACTCGGCAGTGGAAACAGCAATCATTCACTCAACCAATTCTTCTTCATGCTCATGTCTCCTTTAATCATTCTCCTCTTTATTATTTCTCTAACAATGTTTAACAGAATTGATTGACCTTATCAATCATGTCCTGCAAATTTTATTTCTTAAAAGAAGATATAATTTTCATTTATTTCAATATGTTTATTTTTCCCTTTTTTGAATCAATGCACGTACTTGACCAATAAATTTTTCAATCATATTACATGTACTTTTTTTGTTTTTACTTTGTCACATAGCAATACATTATTGGACAGTTTAAATTTTGGACCTTTTTCCATCCAATCAACACTTTCCAACTCTTGTAATGTCAACAATATTGTTAACAAAAGAGTGTACACGTGACATTTTCCTAATTTTTTTTTAAATGATTATTGTTGAGATTGAAGTCATGAATCATGAAATTATTTAGTTACGATGTCATGTCAAACTATATTTTAAAAGCAAATATTTTTAAAATTTGAAAAAGGTAAAATGTTAAAAGTCAAATTAAAGTTAAAATGTTCGAGTAAATTAATTAGCAAGTAATATATAATTAAAAATGCAGGATAAATTGGCTATTCTGTTGTGATTGAACCAGTTGGCTCGTCGATTTCATTATGATTTCTAGGATCGATTCTTTCAAGTTATAATTTGTCCAACTTTCAATTTTTTTTTTGTCACGGAGGCCGCTTAGACACATTCAAAGATTTTTTTTATTCATATCAATATATTTAGGAAAAATTCTTTTCCGCATTCACATTCTCTTCGATTATAAGTCTTTTAGTAACAAGTAAATGGAGGAAAATCTAATAGAACGAGGTCAATGGACGATCAAAAAGGTCCATGATATAGGCTAGTGACTTCCATTGAAATTCGTGGAGCAATTGAAAAAATAAAGTAAATAAAATAGTAGAGAGAGGGAAAGCATTTGTCTCTCGTACTTCACTCCTTTGTTTGACTTCTTTATCTCGAATTCAAATTCTAACGATTTTTTTCCTCGACACTTTTTAAAGCTTAAATAAAACTCGAACCTCCCCATTATTCTACTTCCCGCTTTATGCTTTTATCAAATGGACCTTTGTTTCTTTGCCTTTCTCCTTTTCTCTCTTGCACTCTTTACGGTCTCTTCCTCCGCCTCCGACGCAGCCGATGACACCGCCACCCTCTCCCTCTTCCGCTCTCAAACTGACCTCCACGGTACCCTCCTCCGCAACTGGACCACCACCGCCAACACCACTACAGCATGCACAGCCAATTGGGTAGGAGTAGAGTGCACCAAAAACCGTGTCACCTCCCTCTCCCTCCCCTCCCTCAACCTACGCGGCCCCATTGATTCTCTCTCCGCCTTGGACCAGCTGCGCCTCCTCAACCTCCCCGACAACCGCCTCAACGGAACACTCACTTCTATCACACAATGCCTCAACCTTAAGCTCATCTATTTATCCGGCAATGACTTCTCCGGCAAGATTCCGGCAGAATTTTCCTCTCTACACCACCTCCGCCGTCTTGACCTCTCCAATAATAATCTCAGAGGCTCCATTCCCGCTGAAATCTCTAAACTTTCTCGTTTGCTCACTCTTCACCTCCAAAACAATGAACTTTCAGGGACAATTCCGAATTTCTTTGAATCCCTTCCACAATTAAAAGAATTGAACCTGTCGAACAACGAGCTCTATGGAGTGGTACGGAAGAGCTTAATATCGCGCTATGGCGAGAATAGCTTTTCCGGCAATGAAGGGTTATGCGGGACTAATCCTTTCCCCCAGTGTTCATACACCAATGCTGAACCGCCTGCGCAAACAGTACCATCAAATCCCACTTCTCTTCCTTCATCAACTTCTACAGTGGAGGAAACTAATAAGCATCATAAAAAACTCAGCAACGGAACAATAGCAGCAATTATAATTGTCA
This sequence comes from Fraxinus cuspidata, assembly GCA_903798385.1. Lineage (NCBI taxonomy): Eukaryota > Viridiplantae > Streptophyta > Magnoliopsida > Lamiales > Oleaceae > Fraxinus > Fraxinus cuspidata. Next base: position 5,745 of record CAIGRP010016767.1, read on the forward strand.
ATTCAGTGCTGGTTTTGGTGATTGCATCATTCGCTGTTGCATACTATTGTGGGAAGTATTCGAGGGATGCAAATTCCATGGCTGGTAGTGAAAATGGAAAGTGGAGAAACAGCTATTCGAGTGAAAAGAGAGTGCATGCCAACAATGGAGGTGGAGGTGGAGACAGCGATGGAACTAATGCGACTGACCGTAGTAAGCTCGTGTTTTTCGACCGCAAGAAGCAGTTCGAGTTGGAGGATTTGCTCCGTGCATCAGCAGAGATGCTCGGAAAAGGGAGTTTGGGGACAGTTTACAAGGCTGTGCTTGATGATGGGTGCACTGTGGCTGTAAAGAGGCTGAAGGATGCAAATCCTTGTGCTAGAAAGGAGTTTGAGCAGTATATGGATGTAATTGGGAAGCTAAAGCATCCTAATATAGTGAGATTCAGAGCTTACTATTACGCAAGGGAAGAAAAATTGCTTGTTTATGATTATCTCCCAAATGGCAGCTTGCATTCACTTCTCCATGGTATGGGAAATCTTAATTTTAATGTAGCTATTGTATTTAATCAATTTTTTTGTTTTAAGGTATGTGTTTGTTTATATATACCAAGGATCGACTTATATTTGTATTAGGTCGCCCTGATATTCTTTCATAATGGACCTTTTCTGAGAGAGATTGAGAGCCATGAGATCTTTATAATATTCTTGTGAAAATCTGCAGCTGCTAGTGGATGTTGAGATGCATCCTACCTAGTTTTTGTGAGAGTCACTGTCTAACAAATTATCTAGTGGAGCCGTGCAGTGAAGTGACATTTCTTTAATGTCAGCATATTGCGAGGCGCAAAACTCCATGATCGGGTGTCCCATGGAGCTGAAATCACAGAAACGCCACAGCTCTGCTAGATAATTTCAAATGCACTTGGATTCTCACAAAAATTGGTGAAATGTTGGATTAGGACTTAGTTCGTATCTTGATTTAAACAGGGAACAGAGGACCAGGGAGAGTTCCACTTGATTGGACTACAAGGATCAGTTTGATATTGGGGGCTGCTAGAGGGCTTGCTAAAATCCATGAAGAATATGCTGATTCAAGAATTCCACACGGAAATGTGAAATCATCAAATATACTGCTTGACAGATACGGTATTGCTTGCATTTCTGATTTTGGATTGTCTCTTCTTTTGAACCCTGTTCATGCCATAGCTAGATTGGGAGGGTACAAAGCACCAGAACAGGCAGAAATCAAGAGGCTTTCACAAATGGCTGATATTTATAGCTTTGGGGTGTTATTGTTGGAAGTTCTTACTGGCAAAGCTCCATCACAGTACCCATCACCGAGTCGTCCTAGAATTGACGAGGAAGAGCAGCCGGTGGATTTGCCGAAGTGGGTTCGATCTGTGGTGAGAGACGAGTGGACGGCTGAAGTTTTTGATCAAGAATTGTTAAGGTAAATTCATCTACTTATCTTATAGTGTTAGAGCCATTTTTAACTTATTTTCTGAAAAAGTAAGTTTTGTTGGTAAAAAAGTAACTTTGACCTCTTTTATGCTGGGCCAAACGTCCCCTCACGTGCCGACCAGTTTTGAAATTTTTTTGGGTTTTCAAATTACCGGTCCGATCTAGTTTTTGGAACACTAGTTGAATCACACCATTTAAAAATTTAAACCGTTAAAGAGAAGATAACATTTCCAGGTACAAGAACATTGAGGAGGAACTGGTGTCAATGCTGCATATAGCAATGGTTTGTGTAGTGCCACAGCCTGAGAAGAGGCCAACAATGGGTGAAGTAGTTAAAATGATAGAGGAAATAAGGGTGGAGCAATCTCCATTGGGAGAAGACTATGATGAATCTCGAAATTCCCTCTCGCCTTCACTTGCCACAACTGATCAAGATGCATTGCCCTAATTCTCTATTCTACTTGGCATGTAATATTCTAGTTTGCCAATTCCATTGCTTATGGTATGGACTGATGGAGTTCCTTTTGATTTTGAATTATAATGTAATTTATCTTCTATTTCAAGTACTTAGTCACTTGCCAATCATGTCGAATCATGTTAAATTTAGGGATCGAAATTGCTATACCAACATGTCGTGTTCGTGTCAAATGAATGCTTGTGATTTGTCACGTAAGTAGTTATTAGAAATTAAGAACAAATGTATGTGCAATAGTTCTTCTCAATCGTAATCATGTTGTTTTTTGGTGAAGTGTACTCTTCATTGTACATAGAGTTTGTACTAGTATTCAAGTAGCACAAAATTTACTTTCTTTCACCATTAGGAGGGCGTAAGCTTTCACGAGAACGTGTAGAAATAATTAAGAAGCGACAACACACTTAGAAACATTGTCCAACCCATCGCACTTAGAAACACGGATAATATTGCAATTAACAATGTAAAGAGATACACATATTTTGAGTGCTCCATACTTGATATTTTTAATGTATATCTAGGTCAATTTGTTACACGACAGACACTAGAGCCAGTTGAATATGGCCTTAAATATGGTATTCGCACTTAATGGATTTTTTGTTACAGCACAAATAAGAAACAAGGTTTAAAACTTCCAAAATCAAATATTAATTATAATTTATTTATGAAATAATTGATTAAAAATATGCTTTATTAATTAAATATATTAACGTCGCAATTCTATACTATTTTGTCACAAATTATCGAATTAATTGGTCACAAATTATGTTTCAATCATGAATTAGAAATTTTATACAAATAAAATTTTCTATAAGTCACAATTTATATATCGATACAAATGATAATAATAATAATAATAATAAATTATATATCACAATTTATTGATACTTAAATTTTAATGCTACATATTATTTATTGGTTATAAAATATCGAATTTATTAATCACAATCTCAAATAATTGATCACAAATAACCAAATAATTGGTTACAAACACCCCCACCCACGACCATCGCACCACAACGATGACCACGGCCACCATCACAACTTTCGACAACAACCATCACCCTCATTGCCACCACCAGATCCAACACCACTGCCAACATCTCCACCTGCACCACCAACAAAAACCACCCCAAACCCCCAACAACACCAAAATATGGAAACCACCACCACCACTCCAACAACCAGAAGCAAAATCAACACCTCACCGCTATCTACACCAGCCACCTATAGCATCCCCATCACCACTTGTAGCACCATCATTGCAACCAACCACCACACCGTATTGCACACCCCCAAAACTTCGACTAAGCAGATTGGAGTACGGATGACAAAATGACTCGTCGGCTTAGTTCGCCCGTGGATTTACCCTAAAAAGCCCGAGCCAAGTCAGCTCGTGGCTCGAAACCACCGAGCCAGCCTGTTGTGCCATTTTTGGTTCGGACAAGCCAAGCATGTTAAAAAAAAATAATTTTGAAAATAGAAGAAAAATAATAAAAATTTATCAGCTATAGCTACCTATGCGTTGCACACAGTTTGACACAGAAATAATATATATAAAAAAAAAACCAAAAATCGAGCCGACTTGGCCCGCTAAGGCTCGAGTCGAGCATCAATTTTTTGGTCAAACTTTTGCTCGACTCGGCTCGCGTAAAAAAAAACTCTTGACCTTTTTTGCTTGAGCCGAACCCGAACTTCAAGTTTTGACTCGTGGTTCGACTCATTGACACAGCTAGATTGGAGGAAGAAATCAACACAAAACCCCCCAAAACCATCGTCGTGCACCCCACCCTCTACCTACCCGCACCACCACCACAAACACCTCCAAAACTTCTACTAAGCAGATTGGAGGAAGAAACCAACCCAAAACCATCGCCATTGCACCCTACCTCCACCCACCCATCGCACACACCGCATCACACACAGATCACCACCGCCAATAAATAATATGGTGTTGGTGGTCGTCGCACTTGCAGTGCTGTTGTGGGCTGCGGGACGCTCACTTGTGCATCGCGGTCGCTCTTCGCCAATGAGAGAATAGAGAGGTAAGAGGTTTAGATAGAGAAAGAAACGAGATATAATTAGGGTTTGGAATTGAAATTGTGTAGGATAGATTAATTAATTTTATAATAGTATTATTAATTGTAAAAGTTTGAATTAAGATTGATTTTTGTGTAAACAAACTTTAAATTTGATTTTTGAATTGTGATTTCTAAAATTCCGATCGCACGTAATTTCCACTTGCATCAACTTCTCATTTTCGTCGGCATCTCCTTGAGCCCATTGGGCCAGGACCGTAGAAGGGTGGAGACGTGGGGTCCTTTGGTCACTAATCTTTCACCTAAGATGTGCACGACGCTGCACACCATAGGATTTTGAAAAGCATATGTTTGGAGACCTGAGTAACAACATTGTTTTTGAAGCTTCAAATTGCAAATCTCGAACTGACGGCTCTGATTAATTCATTGATAATCAAATGAAAAAGGGTAGGTCCAACACAAAAATATCAGCGTTGCAGTGGACAGTTTTGTGAATCCTGTGGATTCGCACTCCCACCAGCAAAATCCTGTGGGCATCTGGCAGTTTTTTTCTGCCATCAAATGGAAACCCAAGACTAAAACCAGCTACTGCTGTATATATTCACCGTATAAACACCCACGAATTCTCTCACTCCTGTTATTGCATTTGGACAGACACAACAAGATCACCTTTTTTTCTTTTCTTTTTTCACTTTCTACAGCCGCTATATCTGTCCTTGTTTCCTTTATCTCGAGATTTATAATGCTGTAAAGATTGATCAAATTCTACAATTTCTGCTCATTCAAAAAACTTTCTCAGGTTCTGTTGATTCTACTGCTCCATCTCATTTTCTCTCATATTTATTTGTTTCTCTTTGAAATTCTTGTTTTCAATAATTATTTTAAGAACTGGGTATTACTTTACTTCAGGATTCTGGTTTTTGGGGTCGGAAATTTTGTTAGTTTCGCTTTATTTTTTTATGCATATATGTGAAAAATAGGTAGCCCGACGAATTTCTTGATCAGGGTCGTAAATAATTTGGCTGGTGTAGTAGTAATTTTATAAGTTGTATGGAATCTAATGCTATGCCTGGTGGAATGTATTCTAGTGTAAATCCTGGAATTTTAGGGCTAGAAATGTCACTGCACCACAAAATACCACCACAGAACCCTAACCAGATGCAGCAGCAGCACCAACATAATCCCATGGCGACCTATGGCCACCGGGAGCGTGAATACCACCCACAAACTCAGCAATCTGTGAAACCATGGCGCCCATATGCTGCAAAGCCAAAGAATCAAAGTTTGACCCTCAGTGATGATGATGAGCCTGGACCAGAGAATATTTCTGATGAAGGGAATATGAGAATGTCTCCTTGGCAAAGAGTGAAATGGAATGATAATATGGTGAGGCTGTTGATAATGATCGTGTTCTATATTGGTGATGAAGTTGGCTCCGAGGGTAATGATCCGGCTAATAAGAAGAAGGGTGGAGGGGTCTTGCAGAAGAAGGGGAAATGGAAATCAGTATCGCGGGCAATGATGGAAAAAGGCTTTTATGTGTCTCCACAGCAATGTGAAGATAAGTTCAATGACTTGAATAAGAGGTACAAGAGGGTTAATGATATTCTTGGGAAGGGAACTGCGTGTAGAGTGGTGGAGAATCAGAGTTTGCTCGACTCTATGGACCATTTATCGCCCAAAATGAAGGAAGAAGTCAGGAAATTGCTGAATTCTAAGCACTTGTTTTTCAGGGAAATGTGTGCGTACCATAATAGTTGTGGTCATGGTAGCGGTGCTAGTGGAAGTGGAGCTGGTGGTAATCAACATTCACCTGCAGAGGTGGCCGCAGAGCCATCCCATACTCAGTTTCAGTCACAGCAGCAGAGATGTTTGCATTCATCCGTTAATGCTTCAGTTATGCCAAACTTGAATAGAGGAGAAAATGAGGGATCTAAATTGGCAAAAGGGATAAGTGGGGAAGATGATGATGATGACGACGAGGAGGGCGATGAAGATGATGGTGACAGCTATGAGGATAATGATGAAGTGGTTGATCGAGGATCAAGGGGTCACGATCACGGCCATGAGGACGACAATGACACAGATGGTAGATCTTCAGGGAAGTGGCAGAGGAAGAGTGTATTCAATTCGCCTGTGATTCAACAATTGAATATGGAATTGATGAATGTGTTGCAAGATGGAACTAGGAGTCCCTTTGAGAAAAGACAGTGGATTGATGCAAGATTGATGCACTTGAAGGATCAGCGTGTTGGCATCCAGTGTCAAACTTTTGAACTTGAAAAGCAGCGATTAAAATGGTTGAAATTTAGCACCAAGAAGGAGAGAGAAATGGAGAGAGAGAAGCTTGCCAATGAGCGATTGAGGGTTGAGAACGAGAGAATGGTTCTCCTAATTCGCCAGAAGGAGCTCGAGTTGCTTGAACATCATCATCACCAGTCCAACAAGATAGGTGACCCCTCCTCCATTACTAGATAAATCAATTCTATAGCTGTAAGAATGGGGAAGTAATCATTGCTGTAAGAACCGCAGATTTTTTTTTTTTTTCTAGCAGAAGTGATACTGAGGATCTATGCTTCCATGACTTCTCAGGTTTATATAATTTGATTTATGAATGCTCAATAGATCATTCAAGATTTCATGTCTAGATCTCTACTAAGGTTTCTCATGTTTAAGTTTCATATGATCCTTGCCTCAAGTTTTGTTGATCCAGTTACCATACTGGTGCTGGACATATTCAAACTGATCGTCTCTGTATTCATTTCTGTTAGGAGAATTGTTAAATGCTTTTCCAAAATCACCTCTTGCATTCCAAAGCCATCTCTCCACATAGCAAAGGAGAACGGAGGTATATTGCACATGGAGCAAGATTTACTTAGTGCGCACTCATGAGTAGCGGCTGCGGGTTCCTACGTCAACCAACAAAAAAAAAAAAACAAAGGGAGAACAGAGGTAGATATGTTTGACATTTGCCTTTTGACAATTGTAGCAGTTCGTGAACTTCATGAAAAGCCTTAACCTGGACTTTGATTATCAACTAGTAAAGATTAACCAGTAGAAAGTCCAACGATGGCAGAATGTAAACTGACTTTTCTTCTTAATAATGCTATTCTAGAAAAAGGATACTATCTGCCCGTTTATAACAATTGTGCACGTGTGATATTTACTTCTACGATAGATTTGATATCAATAACGGTAAATATTCTGCCGACAAATTTATTTCAACCCAAGCTTGTTATTTGTCAACTCCATTAATCTTCTGCTACCTTTTACTTTTTCCATGAGTCACTTTGTATACATGAAACCACATCATCTAAAAAATGTCGCGACTTTGAGCATGTCTGATTAAGCTTGAAGAGTTTACTTCCAAGTGAATTATAATGAATTAACTTTTTTATTAGTAAAAGTTAAAAATATTTATATATTTTAACAATTACTTAAGATTATAATAAGAAAATAAGTTATTTAAATATAATGCTTGCAAATCGTAAAGATGGTGTAGATCAGGGGTGGAGCTAGATGTGGATTTTTTTTTTTTTTTTCTCTTGTACTGAGCTAATATGTATATAATAAAATACATATAATTTTTTTTTACGAAGTAAAAAAAAGTTATTGAAGTTGGCTATAGCTTATAGTTGTAGTTGAAGCCAACCTCGAACTTTTTATGCGTAGGGTCCTTTTCAAATAGAGAGCATAATGATGACATGGAAGGGAGAAGGTTATGATAACTGAGCTTCTGTTTGAGTAACATTAAAATTTTCATTCTAATTTTTATACTTATTTTCAATCACATATTTTTCAATAAAATAATATTTTTCATCCTATCAATAATTTTTCCTTCTATTTTTAACCATTTTTCCGTCAATCTACTACTTCAAAATTTATTTTTCCAAAATAAAGTGGCTCAAACACACTCTGAATTTATTTTCTTTCCTTCATTTTTCTCTCTGTCTCTCTTTCTTATTATTGTTATGTACACTATTATTTACGTCATTTTGTACAAATAGCATTAGTCATTTGAGAGTACAATTACAAATTATTATTTTTTCATACGACTTAATTTGACTAAGCATTATTTATTTATTATATAGCTTATTTATTGATTATTGTATAAATTTAATATTTTAATTAAATATTAATCACAATTATTTTAGTAAAAAATAATTATGAGCGTATAATTTCATTATACAGATAAATATCAACGATAAACAAAAATAAATAAATGAAATATATGAAAAATGGTGGGGGGTCTACGCTTTAATTGGGTGGGAAAGATAATGATTTTACTTTCCTTGTTTTTTGGTATAATTTTGAAATATTTAAAAAATTTAAAAGTTTTATTAAATTGATGTTTCAGTTTTCCATAACAGTGAAGGTAGAAAAGTTTAAAAAATTGAGCTTCTTTAAAATAATTTAATTTTTTATTCCTTTTTTTTTTTGTGAACAACATTTTTTGACCGTAGCCATAAAATCCCTTAAACTTCAAAACCGCTACTTAAGTCCAAGCATATTCATTTTTAATTAAAACTTTGAAATGTGTATTATTTTTGTAAGTCAACATTGACTTTATCTAAGTGCATGTTTAAGCCATATTTTTGGGCCAAAATATATTTTGGAATGGAAAATACTTCTTATACATAACTGTTTATATAATGTTTTACATAATGATTATGTCTCAAAATATAAGTAAAAACGTTATTTAATTAATAAAAATTTTGATTTAATCAAATCTCGTCACATTATCTGTTAGTAAATCATTATATAAATTATTATGTATTGTTAAAAAAAATAAAAAGTTTTGGGATTACGTGTAAAATTATTTTATGAAAAAATGTATGGTTGAAAATAAGTTTTGAAAAAAAAAATAACGTTATTTATAGTGAAGAATACCGGTAATCGTCCTACTTAGCATATATACGATAGTTTGTTATTTGATGCATAAAGTAAAAAAAAAAAAAACAATTACATTAATTTATCAAATAACAAATTGTCTTGTGATTGTCATATACGACGAAAAAAATGTGTTTTTGGAAAAATGGGGACCAAATATAGGCTAAAGCATGTCTATCAATTCTAATAGAATTATAAATCACTTTATTTGCCCCCGAGGTATAGTTCAGTGGTGCAAATGAAAGGAGTGATGTAGTCTCTGTTGAGCTGGCAGCTGCAGTGTGAGAGTTCGATTCTTGCCTCTTACAAGGTATGTAATTGGATTATTTGTGAGCACCAGTATGACAGCTCTTATAAATTGACCTGCTGAGGCACATCCCGCGATTTACCTCCTCCACAATGCTCTAAGGGGGGGACGGTAGGGGACCCTCAAGGTTGTGGTTCAACTTTTTTTTTTTTATATATATAAATCACTTTATTTAAATATAGGCTAAAGCATGCCTTCCCATTAATTGCTTTAATGGCTAAATTAACATTTGCTGCGGTATAGTTGGGGCAGATCCCCAGTAAAAAATTAGTACTCATACCTTCCCATTAATTGCTTCTTGATGAAGCTTTACGAGGCCAAAAGTCTGTACCCAATCTTAGGCGGCGGCGGCACAATATCTATATTGCATGTAAGCATCTTCCGAAGGAACTAATTCATCATTAGAATAAGATACAAAGATCGTATTCGAATATGTTATAAAGCATGTTTCCGCCACTTCTGTATTAGGATATATAGGCCACATTCTTTTATATTGATAATGAAGGTGTTTGGGATATTTATATGGCACGTTTATTATAAAGAGTTCAATATGATTGGACAACCCTAAAGTAGATTTTTGGTTCGCTCATTCCAATTAAATCTTAAGTATAATGCTAATCTCTTGATAGTACGATAGTAGCATCTAAAATTTTACTACTATAATGGTTTGTTGAGTTAGACGGAATGTATAATATTACATGAGAGGTAAAAAGCTCATCCATTGTACTTTTGTCTTATTCTATGCCATGTATTTAACAAAAAGGAAATGTCAGTTGTACGCTCCAAAGTGTACATCATGCTAAACATTGCCTTTGTTTTAAAAAAAATTGTTGGAGGGAAAACTATTTTTTTTTAAAAAAAATGGTCAAATGAAGTGTTTACAATCTTCTTCTGTCCGAAAAAATGATTCATCGAAATAATGAGTCCATTGATATCGATAAATCTGATATCGCCAAATGTTTGGGAGTTCCTCTATTTAATCATTTTCCTTCTTT